>PVIY010045646.1:0-19008 GCA_004026745.1 Myrmecophaga tridactyla | reverse complement strand
TCATGGGTATTATTGGTTAGGAAATCATAAAGGATATAATAGGGGTTGTTCTCAGATGGGATAACTCTGATGGCTGAAGGGGACCCAAACGACTCGGCTACAACAGGTGTTGCTGGATGGACAATTTCTAAGATGACTTCTTTACTCTCATGGCTTGTCTGGGACTCTTGAGCAGAGTACTTATCTGTGACCTCTCCTGCATGGTGATCAACAGGGCAAACTTTTTATGAAGGCTCCCAGAGTTACTGTTCTTAGCGATGCAAGACTGAAGATCTATGACCTTGTATGATCTAGCTTCGAAGTCACTTAGCTTTTTTTCCACCATATTATATTGATTGAACTAGTCGTAACTGCCTAAACTAAAGGGGAGGGGACACAAACTCTTATTGCTTGTTGGGAGGAGTGTCAATATTTTTAAAAGATCACAGTCCACTCTACAGCCACAATTATTTTCATTCTTTCCTTGTGCAAAAACAAAACAAAACACTCCTTCTTTCCTCAGACTCTCCAAAATTCCCATTCATTATGAGGATGGTGCTTTGGTTTGCTAAAACTGTCAAAATGCAATGGACCAGAAGCAGGTTGGCTTTTACAATAGGGATATATCAACTTAAAAGATACAGTTTTCAGGCCATGAAAAAGTCCAATTCAAGGTAATAACAAGATGATATCTGAATTCTGAAGATAGGCTGTCTGCATCTGAGCTTCCTCTGGCACATAGCAAGGCTCATGGCGACATTTGCTGGTCCTTCTCTCCCAAGTTTCATTGCTTCCTGCTTCTGGCTTCAGTGGATTCCTCTCTGTATTTCTGAGGGGGGTTCTGAATTTTATCTCTGAGCCTTTTCTGTGTGTACTTTATCCTATTGTTAGGACTCGAGTAAGGGGATTAAGCACTACCTTTAATGGGGTTGGTAACATCTCAATTGATATAACCTAATTAAAAAGCACACCTATAATAGGTCTGTACCCACAGGAATGGATTAAAAGAATATGGCTTTTTCTCGAGTACATAATAGCTTCAAACTACCACAAATGCTATCATGCTTACTCTTAAACTACAGTATCTCATCATCTAAATGAGGTTTAGGTATAAATGAGGTTTGGTTTGTTGCATCTGATTTTTTTTGTCTAGTGACCTGTGAATTAATAAAGGAACTATCTGTCCCACACATATTGAATATACAGTGATAGGACAGGCGTGAGATAACCACACCATATATTCCAATTCAAAAAAAGGAAGAGAAGGAATGCAGCAGTCACTGACCCATGACAATTTTGACTTCAAATTAGCACCATTTCAGTACATTGATTAGTCCTCTGGAAGTGTTCCTTCAGGCTCTTGATTCTGCCATCTAGCCTTTTGTTTCCTACACTTTCTTAAAAAGTAGCTAGTGCTGCCACCTGAATAATTTTTCTTAGTTTACTAGCTGATTCAGTGAAAATTCAGTGGTCTAAAAGTTTATTTTCTTTCTGTATTGTTTCTGTCCCTTGCAGCCCCAAATATTATAATCCCTTTACAATTTTATGGGTTTCTTATTTATCAATTTACAAGTCAAGTCCAGTAGACAAAAGCCCCATCTAAAACTCTTCAAGGTAAGTCCTTCCATATCTTGGATTTTCTGGGAAGTTGGTGTGGAGTAATGTCCTCAAGACCCTTGGAAGCCTTACAGTTATAAAGGAGTCTGCGAAATATTTCCTTAAGTTTTTGTAAGGACTTTTTGTCAATCAGATAAAAACTATGAGAGACTAATTTTAGTCTTTCTGATATTATATCAAAGGTTTTACAATTACATCCTTAATTTGACTTTTGCCTGTAAGCTGTTTCTCAATTTGAGAAGTTTTTACAACCAAGATAATGTGAGAAAAAGAATTGGCTTTATTTCTGAAACTAGCAAGTCTGGCTCCTATATATTTCTTGTGAACTTTGAAAATGGAATAATTCCTTTTTAAATCAAGCTCTCTATCCAAATTTTATCATATCTAGCATAAAGAAACCATGATACACTTCAAACATTTTCCTCAAATTTTCTTTAGTGAAATCCACTATTTCATTATGAATTTTTTTTATTTTGCATGTTAACTAAAACCAACAGCTTGCCCAAATTTTCTGTCTCTCTGTAAAAGTGTAGCCTTGCCTTCAGCTCTCAGTTCTGTTTTCCTCACTTCTTTCTTGCCCTCACCTTCAGTATCCTTAAAGCCACTCAATCTTCCAGTCTATTCTTGGCTTTCAAATATGACATGTTTTGGGTTTTATTAATGTGGCACTTACTTCAGCATACCAAATTCTCTTTGGTATCCTTTGATGTGTATTAAACACTGCAAAACCTGATGGTATAATTCCACAAATCAAGTATTTTATCATGTTTGCAGATTCTGTAGGTCAGGAATTCATAGCAGGTAAGGCTTTTCTCTACCATATCTGCAGCCTCAATTGGGATGACTCATTCGCCAAGAGTGACTTAAACAAATAGGAGATTGCAAGAGGTGGAGCTTGATGAAACGAAGTTGTTTTTCATCTTATTTCTCTGGTGCTTGTACTGAGATGGTGGAGGGACGAGCTAGGACTCTTGTCTGGAGCCCTTACATGCTGGAGCACCATGTGTGACCATCTTAAGGCAGTTGGGTGACTTATTTGGAAGCTCAGGCAACTAAGAGTATTTGTTCTTAACAGTACAATGTGGCTGCGTAGTCTTCTATGAACTAATCTCAGAAATCGCATAGTGCCACTTCTATATTTTGTCAACAGTAGACTGGAGAATAATCAAATAATTGTAACCATATTTTAAACCACCAAATTCATTTTGATTATTTCATTTTTTCCCACCTGTCTGTAGTGCTCATTTCTGTGTTTTTGAATTCTCTTCACTGGCTGTGGTTTATTTTTTAACAGTTTTATTCACACGCCATATAATGCATCCTAAGTGTACAATCAAAGGCTCCTGATATAATCACATAATATACATTCACCATCACAAACTACATGAGAACATTCCCATTTCCTCTGAAAAGAAAGTTAAAAACAATCCCATACTCTTCCCTATATACCCCTTATTATTGACATTTAGCTTTGGTTTAGTTCCTTTTGTTACAATTAATGAAAGAATATTACAATGTTGCTGTTAATTATAGACCTCAGTTTGGATTAGTTGTATTTTTCCATATACCACCCCATTATTAACACTTTGTAATAGTGATATACATTTATTTTAGTTCTTGTAAAATCTTTCTTATATTTGTACAATTAACCACATTATCATCTACACTGGGTTGCACTAAGTTATACAGTCTCAGATTTATCCTCTAGCTTTTCTTTTGGTGTCAAAACTAACCCTAATATTCCTCTTTCAGACATACTCACATGCAGCTTTGTTAATCACGCTTGCAATTTTGTGTCACCATCTCACAGTGTTGTACTATCTGTTTCTGAACCTTTACAATCAACCTTCCCCAATATTCTGTATGCCTTAAGAATCAATTGCCCACACTCTGCCCTCTCTATATATCTCCTGATAACCTATGCTCTCGTATTTAACTCTCAGACTTTGCTCATTATAGCTGGTTCATATTAGTGAGACCATACAATATTTGTCCTTTTGTTTCTGGCTTATTTCATGCAACATAATGTCCCCAAGGTTCATTTATGTCATTGCATGCATCACGAATTTATTCCTTCCTGAAGCCCCCTGATATTCCAAGGTAGGTTCGTCCTTGCACTCATCAGTTGATGGACTCTTGGGCTGCCTCCTTTCACTGGCAATCATGAATCATGCCACCATAAACATCAGGGTGCAAGTGGCTATTCGTGTCCCTGCTTTCAGCTCTTCCTAAGTATACAATCAAATGCTCCCAGCATAACATAGTCATACATTTACCATCACAATCTACATAAAAAAATTCCCATTTTTTCTGAAATGAAAGGAATAAAAATTTATACCTATCCTTTATATACCCCTATTATTGACATTTAGTTTTAGTATAGTGCCTTTCTTACAATTAATGAAAGAGTGCTACAATGCCACTATTAACTATAGACCTCAGTTTGTATTAATATTATTTTTCCCATATACCATTCCATGTTTAACACTTTGTAATTGTGACATACATTTATGCTAGTTCATGTAAACACTTTCTTATGTTTGTGCAATTAGCCACCATCATCATCCACTCTGTTTCACTAATTTATTCAGTCTCAGTTTTTATCCTCTAGCTTTCCTTCTAGTGACATACATAATTCTAACCTTCCTCTTTCAACCATACTCACTTTCAAATTTGTTCATTATACCAGCAATATTGTACTACCCTCACACAATATTGTGCTATCGATTTCTGAACCTGTAAAATCAACGTATTTAACATTCTGTACTCTTTAAGCATCAATTGCTGGCTGTGCTTTAACCTGGTTATGTTAATCTGACGATTTCAGGGGTTGGTGAACTTTTTTGCAGGTCAGGTAGTAAATATTTTAGTCTTTGGGGCCACACATGGTCTCAGTCATGCACATTTATTCGTTTTTAATCTGTTATGAATGCAAAAATAATATTTAGCTTGATAGCTGGAGGAGAACAGGCCAGGGACTGAATTTGGTCCACAGGCAATAGTTTTCTACCCTAAGTTATATTTAAGGATAATTAATATTCCCTGACACTTATCCAATGAATTCCCCTTTTGTTTTCATATTTCATTTTTAAAATTCCCTTTTGAGTCTTCTTATAGATTGTTCTTTTGTGAAGTTCTCCATCTTGTCATGTGTTTTCTGGAACATAATAATCACAGTAATCCTAAAGTTCCTGGATGATGTCTGGTTATCTTGTGGATAGATAGGCTTTTGTTTTATTTTCTTTGTCTTCTTTTTTGTTTTTCCTGGTAGCTTTTTATTGAAGGCCAGAAGATCTGTTTGAAAAGTTTTGAAGACATTATTTCTCTACAGAGAATGTTTCTCTTCTCTGCCAGATTACATCTTTGCTCTCAGGTCTGAGGTTACAGTGTTTGTAGGGCTGTGTCTACCCTTCAGATACAGCCCCAGGGGTCTTTGTTGGTCATAATAATCTTTGGTATGTCCAGTATGCTATTTTTTGTCTCCTTAGCACCACAAAATTGTCAAAATTACGTTCTTTTTTCATTTGCTTTTTCCTCTTATCTTATGAAGATTAAGAATCAAGAAATGGCCTAGTAGGTGAGTGTTGTTAATTTGGGGGCTCATTTCATTGTAGCACTCTCTTTTTGTTTTTTTGTATGCTATTTGGCAGAGGTCACATTTCATTGTTTTTCCATGTGCGTATCACCTTATTGTAGCACCATTTGTTAAATTTTTGTTTGATTGGGAAGTACATGGAATGTGAATTTATGGAACAGGTATCCTGCATGGCAGGCAAAAATTCTACCCCTGAAGTACCCTTGCACCCCCATTACATTAATGTTTTCTTTTTTAATTGTGAAAGTATATATTTACCAAAAATCAATAAATTTCCAGGTAAATTTTAACAAGTAGTTATAGAACAAATTTTAAAGTTTGGTATGGACTGTAGTTCTATGATATTTCATTTTTTCTTCTAGCTCTTTATATCTCTTTTCACTCTGGGATCTTGGTTCCTCAATTCCTGGCCTGTTTTGCAGCCCCCAAAAGGACTTTTGCTTCCAAGCACTGAAAATTTTATAAAATTTCTGCGGGTTTCCTTGACTCAGAGTGGCTTCTTTGAGATCTTCTGTTATCAAGGTCCTAGAGAGATGGAAAAAACTCTAATCAATGCACTGGAGAAATGGTAGAAGTAATTCATTTACAAACATCAGGGATTCTGTTCTTCCCATAGTGTAACTAAACAACTTTCTCAGCACACATTATTTTTCTATGAGATCTTTCATAGGAGATATTTTCCATGGTGTTATTTTCTCTAATAAATGAGATCTTTAAAGGAGCAGACAGTATTTCAAATACATTGAATGCTTGCATTTTGTATGCCCTTCCTTTCCTTTTTCGAGTAGCACCTAGGTTACTTTGAGGAAATTACCTGACCCGTCATTCTCAAAGTGTGGTCTTGGGATCTCGTGGAGTTCCTGAGACTCTTTCAGGGATTCTACGAGATTGAAACAATTTTCATAATCATAAACATTATTTGCCTTTTTCACTCATCCTCTCATGAGTACACCGTGGAGTTTGCTAGAGGCTATACAAGATGGGATATTCCAATGAGTTAAAGGCAGATATAAGCTTGAGAATCCAGTTCTTTTCTATTAAACTAGCATTTAAAGATATTTGTAAAGTGTAAAACAATGCCATTCTTACCATTTTTTTGGAAAATATAGTTAAATAAAATATGTAGTTTTTGTTTACATATCATGGGTTTACTAATACTATTCTAAAATTAATAAATACAAGTTATTTTTTAGATTCTCACTTTTAACTTCTCATATGGTTAAAACTGATGTGAATATAATCTATATGAACCAAAGCTCTCTGAGTTCCTTAAATATTTCCAGATATGTTGAAAGGTCCTAAGTCCAAATTAAAATTGTTGCCGTACCCAATTGTGACATCCATTAAAAACATACAAAATTATACCCATCCAACTTTGCCTAGCTTGGGGTATGAACAATCAAGTACCTAGAAAATTTTTAAATTTTAAAGTTATTGAAGTTAGTCTTGTTAAGGAATTTTCCTTCATCCCTGAAAATGAAATCACTTTCTTTTAACTTTTTGCGTCCATTAAGACGCTGTACAATTCTACATAACCTAAATTGTGTAGAATTCATTTATGTATTTCTTATATCTGCCAATAGTCTAGCTGCTAGTCTATTCAGGTAATATTCATTTTTATATCTCCAATACTGCCACATGAACATTTAGCTGCTAAATTGAATCAGGGCTTGTATAAATGTGTGTATGTGCATGCATGTGTGTGTGCATGAGAGAGAGAGAGAGAGAGAAAACATGTTTTAAAATATTTACAGTTGCACATATAATTTGTCATGTAACACTGCAGGTAGTGATTGAACAAGAGAAATAACCAGGTAAAGGAGGTCATGATTTCCTGCTTAATGTAAGAAGAAAAGCAGCATCTCTTGACTGTAGAGAAGCTGGAGAGAAAGTTGTTCAAGTGCAAGGCAGAACACAATGTTGCTAGTACCGAGGGGAAAATGCCAGGCTTAGCAGGTGGTTTGTGTTACATGACTTGGAGGAATCTGAGGAAATAGCCTTGTTGATACCTCATAAGAATTACAGTCCAGAGTCCACCCCATCTGTGGTGCAGCTGCTTCTCAACATGACACATTCCTAATTGGAGGAAAAGTTTCAAGGAAATGGAAGAGTGGACTAATCTCTGACAGTATAGTTCAAAGACAATAGGACTTCCACTCTCTCACAATTTTGGACAGAATGCTTGCTGTCGTCAATAGTTGTGGCTATGTGCCACAAACAGTGACAGGGTTGGTTATAAAACTAAAAAAAGTATTCCTGGAGGGCAAGTGGTAAGTTAATCCAAGTCCCAAAGTTTCATTTAAAAGAGTAAATTGATAAAAGATCTTTGTCCTTTACTGCTCACCACTGCTCAATCCTTTTAGTTTGTGATTTTTTTTTTATCCTGTCGGTTCTTTTTCCTGCTGACTATAGTAGCAATATAGTAAAAGGGGTTTGTGTGGACTTTGAAATCATTAAGACATGGCTTGAAATTCTGCAATATCATTTACTAGCTGGAGACTCTTGGACAAATGAATTGCTTTCTTTTTTATTCCCTGTAAAATTAGGACAATAAATTCTGAATTCTAACTGATGTGGTTTATTTTAAGTATAAATGAAACTGATACATGTAAAAATACTAGCTTTTAGGGAAGCCTTCATTAATGGTAATTATTTACATTATTAATGTCTCCAAATATTTCATTTTTCTTTTAGCTGATGCAGTTAAACATTTTATAACTGATGGTAGAACTAAGTTCACTATAACAGCGTCCATTCTTTATCATTAAGCCATGATTGCCATAAGGTGAGAAGAAGGTGGAATGGAGGGACGGTTGGTACAGAAGGGGTCAAACTGAAGGATTAACACAGAGCCACACACATAGAGGCAACCCTGGAATTTTGTGAACCATATGTAATCTCTTGCTCCTCAGCCTGAAATGGAGCACATTTCTGCCCTCATTCTTGCAGGCTTCCCAAACACGGTGGGATAAAGTCATTGACTGCAGTAAGAAATAACCTTCATTCAAGCACTTTCATGACTGGGTCACAAAGCAGGAGACCAGAGGAGGAGGTTGCATCTGGGTGATTTGACAGTTTTGAGTTTACAATAAAAAGGACTTGGCTATGTTCCCATGAAGTGGTGTGGGCTGGGGAGCCAAGTTACAACAGAGAACTGCTAAATTCACTAGGATTATGAAGGATAAAAAGGAAGAAAATAGTTGGGACCAAATGGATAATAACTCCCTCATTTTGTTTGGATATTGACATCAGTCACACTGCTACCGTCATTCCAGACACACACATACCTCGGTGGTCTGAAGCATTATCCTCTCACCGATGGACCACAGTAAGCCTAATTTCTGGGTCTGGCTCCCTGCTAACAGATCCATTTTTCAGCCAGAGCAGTCGTTACTCCTAGGTGATAGCAAGTGGGGCCATGCTAGTAGGAGACCGTATTTGCTGGCTGTGTGTGTTTGAATGAGAGAAAGAGAGAGAAATTGTATATATTTTATCACCTGTTTTCTATCACCTGTTCCAACTCCAGCTACTTCTTTGTGTTTCTTTGTGAGGAACATGATGCATCAGATATCTCCTCGGCAAAGGGAAGGCTCTTATCTTCTCTCATTTACCATTTTCTTCTCTCTGCAGAACCTCATCTGTCCAAGCGTCCTTACCTCTCTGATGTTTCCTCTCCCAGCCCCCCTTGGAGCAGAATTGTGAGCATGAACCCAAGTCCTTAAAGATGGTGATCAGGAGCCCCTTCAAGCATCTGGGCTGCAAGTCTGTCCAGTCACATGTGGGAAAACTTTATAGTGAGTGAGGATGTCCCTATGTCTAGGCAAGTCCCCAAATCCCTGGGCTTAATCTTCAGAATCCTCTGGGTATAACCATGGGCTCAAGGTTCATTAACTACTTCTCACTCTTTGTTTCTTCCTATTACCTCTGCAGAGGAACTCCATGCCACATCTTACTACTTATCTCAGGGGAAGGGCTGTGTACAAGCTCCCGGGAATGGAAATATCCTGAATGGAAATGGAACGTGGATTGATTCTGGCTCCCTGAGGAGTTATGAAACATTTAGTCTATACCATTATGTGTTTGAAGTATGACTTTTTAGGCAACTGTCTTTGACAATTCTTCTGTTTTTTTTACTATAATTGTGTAACTTGTGGCACAGTTTGGCAATTGTTACAATTCAGGCGTCAAAAGATGAAGGAGAATTTCCCTCAGTATACACACACCAGACTCTGTGGAGGCAGCTGTGGTTACTGGCAGTGTGCCATATCTTCAGATATTGGCATCCACACCTTTCCAGTCTAGCAATAGCCTCCTTCCCAGCCTATTACTAATGGAAAACTGATAAAGTCTTTGGAGAAAGGCTTGCATGTGTTTCAACTCTTTTGGCAAAAGGTGAAAGAAATTCCTCTAAGAAAACAGAAACGATTGCAATCTCCATCCAGAGCACAAGGTCTAGAGTTCCTGGAGGATTTTTCTTTCCAGGTGATAATGGAGTAGAGCTGATAGTAGCACCAGAACTTATGTATGTTATGAGGTAGAAAAAGGTAGAAAAAGACTGAGAGAAATTGAATGCATTAGACAACCAGTTATTTTCTATCCTGTGAGTTCAGGCAATTTCGAGGTGTTAGGAAAGAGAAGGTAATATCTAGAGTCTAACAGAGATTCTGGTCTGATCTACTATATTATATATTCATAGTTTCTCTTTCAAGTTAATAAGAAGTGTACTCCTCTCCCAAATGGTATCCATCCTCCTTACTTATATCCCCAAACTTATATTGCAAATATAAGTCTGATTTTATCCAATATCTGCTTATTTATTTGAAAAGCTGTTCAAATATTTTTGATATTTGCAAACTGCAGCAGCACCTACTTCTGGTACAAAATCTGTTCGTTTACTAGCTGCTGGAATTCAATATACCAGAACCAGAACGGCTCTTAAAGAGGAGAATTTAATAAATTATAAGTTTGTGGTTCTAAGCAAATTAAAGAGTCCAAAAAAAGGCACCAAGAAGAGGTTACCTTCACTCAAGAAGGGCTAATGGCTTAGGAACATGTCTGTCAGAATTATTTTTCAGCTCAAGAAATTCGTTTTTTGTTATTCTCCCCTTCCTTATTTTTATTTCAATTTTTGAAATTCCTATTATATGTATATTGGATTTTCTAAATTGATTGTCTATGTCTGTTAACTTTTCTATTCTAATGTTTACCTCAGTCTTTGTATATTATTTTAGTCAATATTGTTTTGTTTACCTCTCCCTATATTTCACTTGTTTCAGGATTTTGTTTATAATCTCCCTTTTTTTGTCCATGTCCCTTCTCTTATTTTATTTTTGAAATATCTGCTCTGTTCTATTCCCCAATACTGTTATTTATTTATTATTTTGCTTCTATTTTAGCTTGCATTTCAAAATGCATTTGAAAGAGATCAGAGATAAACATTTATGCTCCTAAAATATCTTACATAGAAATTTAGGCAGAATTTTAAAATATATATCCAGTCATAAAACAGAAACATCAAGGAGGCAGTTGGCAACCCATGAATGGGTGAAGAATATGTAAATCGATAAGAGATGAAATTATATTGATGAATGTCAAAGCTGTTAGATATGCTCTTATTTTTATTTACCATTATATCCATATCAACTCTTTTCTCTGAACTGAATGATCATCAATATATAAAATATTTTGAAAATACTGATTTTGTATGTTCAATTAATAAAAATTACTAGGAATATCATAGGACTGGTGAGTTGATTGCTATGATAGTTTCCAAAACAAATTTGACCTTAACTCAGTTTTAACAATCTTCTATTTAGGTCATTTGTTGTAGTTTGCTAGCTGTCAAAATGCAATATACCAGAAACAGAATGGCTTTTAAAAAGGAGAATTTAATAAGTTGCTAGTTTACACTAAGGCCAAGAAAATGTCTCAATTAAAACAAGTCTATAGTAATGTCCAATCAAAGGCATCCATCCAGGGAATGATACTTTGGTTCAAGAAGGCCGATGAAGTTCAGGGTATCTCTTTCTCAAGTGAGAAGGCACATGGTGAGTACAGTCAGGATTCTCTCTGAGTGGGAAGCTCACATGGTGAACATGGCGCCCTCTGCTAGCTTTCTGTTCTGGTTTCTGGTTTCATGAAGCTCCCCGGGAGGCATTTTCCTTCTTCATCTCAAAAGGTCTCTGGCTTGTGGACTCTCTGCTTCATGGTGCTGCAGCATTCTCTGTTCTCTCCGAATCTCTCTTTCTCCAAAATGGTTCCTCTTTCATAGGACTTCAGAAACTAATGAAGACCCACCCAAATGGGTAGAGACATGCCTCTACCTAATCTAGCTTAATAACCACTTTTTTTTTTTAATTTGCATATGGGCAGGAGGCACCAGGGATCGAACTCCAGACCTCCAGCACGGCAGGTAGGAGCTCTGCCTGCTGAGCCACGGCAGCCGCCCTTAATAACCACTCTTGATCAAATCACATCTCCAGGGAGATAATCTAATTACAGTTTCAAACATACAATATTGAATAGGGATTAGAAAAAACAGCTGCCTTTACAAAATGGGATTTGGATTAACACATGGCTTTTCTAGTGTACATACATCATTTCAAACCAGCGCATCATTCAATCTTTTAAAATTTCCTTAAATTTTAGCTACCATTGTTTCTTCTCTGTTGGCATTATTGAAAACATTGAATTTGTTGTTTACACCCACTCTAGACACATTTCATACCCCAGTCATACTCACTTTTTCATGTGCAAAATTTTTCAAGATTCCTTACAATCTGATTTTTGCCTTAATCCCCTCAATTTTTTTGAAGTTTGTGACTATCTTTTCTCTTCTTATACATTTCAATGATCAACCAGTTTAAAACAAGCAAACAAAACAATAAATATTCCTATCCTCTCCCTCTAATATGTGGATAAATCTTATCCTTTATGCCTCTTTTCTGTATCTCATACTTGCTACTTCCACACTATCCAGATTTCAGTTTTCCCTGAATCATAAAATTATCTGAAATGAACTTTATGCCCCATCTACCTCCATATTAAAAATGTAAGTGTGAGGTAAATTTTCTAAAATCCTACATAATCATCTCACTTGTGTTTATAAACTTCATGGATATCCAATTTTCTTAATAATAAACTTCAGGCCACTGATTTTAATCTTCCCCAAATATAACTACAATTCATAAGTAACATTACAGCTTATTTCCATGTTTTTTTAAAACATTGTTTTAATAGTCATTGAAGAATATACCCAATTTTCATGCATTCCATAGGTACTTTTAAGCTCCAATAGAAAGAGCCATCACAGATAATATAGTATTAAATTTACCAGTCCAATGAAAGTGAGTGGTAGGGGGTTAGGCTTATGAAGGTCTTCATAGTCTCAGAAACTTGAACACATAGAAAGGGAAAATAATTTAATCTAACCCCCATTCCTTTCTTATATAACCTTTGATAAAAATTATACTAATTATTTTTATTTAGAACTTTCTTATTTACAAAAAATCTCACTTATTTATATTTGTAAATGACCATATAACCTCTATTTGAATATCTCTATGAAAGAAATTACATTACTATCTGAAAAAGACCTAAAACATCTGATATTTCCACATAATTAGAAAGTTCTTCTTTCAGTGAATTAGATTTCTCTTGTCTGAAATCTTCCCTCGTATGGCATATTCCATGGCAGGGGTCAATAAAGGATAGCATTGTAAATAAATAGTTAGATACACTCAAACACAGCACACTCGACAATTGCTACCAATATTTATTTTTGATTTATATATGAATAAGTAATTGACAATCACTCTTGGTGAAGCTAATTTTTTTTTTAACCATTTTGTCATACAATATACTTCTCGGCCATTTCCCTGATAGCGTAAATCAATTCTCTCTCATTCAGTCTTTTTGTAACAAAGAAACTCTTCACCCACTTCTGGATCTGCTGGGTCCTGATCCCATAAACAGCTGAGTTGAAGGCAGGATGGGGACGATCACATAGAGATTTTGACAGGTGTTGTCAATATTCTAATGTTTTCATGGCAGGAGGAATGGATTTCAGTGGTCCTTACTCCACAACTTTGGACCTGTGGCATCTGATAATTGCTCCTTTTGTTCCTTTAAATAATCTTTTTTCTATCTCCTTGTTCATGGGGATATTTTCCCATATGTTTTTCTAGAAGCTTTACTCTTTGCCTACTTAGATCTATAAAACATCTGGAAGTGAATTTTTCCTAAGATGGACAGGAGGTGTCACGATTCTTGATATCAAATAGTGTATTCAAGTATCCCAACATCATTTATTAATTAGTGCTTACAGCATAAAATTTCTGTGACCCTTCATGATAAAGCAAGTGATCTTTCACAAATGGACCTGTTTCTTATATCCTTGTACAGTTATATTTTATATTTGTCTATCTTTATGCAATGCTATGCTCAATTAATCAGAGTAACTTTATAATATGTCCTGTCATAGGGTAGTGTAAATGGTAAAGCAATACTTGATTTTGCCATGGCTCTCTATGACTTTCCTGGCCCTTCACACACACACACACACACACATATATGAATTGTTTTTCTGTTGCATACACATGTGCATGTGTGTGCACACACATTGCATGCAGCTTGCTGGGATTTTGATGTGGTTTCTTTTAGTTCATTGTTATATATGTCTTTTTTACAAGATTGAGGAGCCACTAGGAGCATGATAAATCCCTACTTTTATTCATTTCTCTTAAAAAAATTGCTTCATAATATACTGTATTTTGTCTGTTGCGAGCTCTTGCACTTTTTGATTTATTCGTAAGTATTTGATATTTTCCACGTTATTTAAAATTATATAATTTCAAAATATTTACATTCCTTTTTTTGTTTCTGGTATACAAACATAAAATTAATATTTGAATGTTGATCATACACTGTCCCCAGTGATACATGTGAGGAAATAATAGACATTCTATGCAGAGAAATTTGGTGAGGATACCATGTTATGAGTGGAAGATTTAATAATAATTTGATGTGCAGAGGAGTCATTAGAAGGAGAGAGAAAATCTTTAAAGTATTAGTTGATATAGAGTTATGAGCGGAAGTAGTCTATTAGAAAGCATTGAGGAGAGAGCAAGGTGTAAGGCGTATATTTTAATGTGTTTACACTTCCCCTTTTAAATAGAATGGTCAGGGAAATTTTCTGTGAAACAGATATATTTGAGAAAGGACTGAATGAAGTGAGGAAGCAAGACTTTTGAGAGTTTTGACATGAATATTCCAGGTTGTATAAAGAGCAGAAGCAATATCCCTGGGGGAAGAAGGTGCATAAAATATTTGAGGAAAGGTAAAAAGTAAAATGTGCCTGGAGTGGAGTGAAGGAAGGAATGAGTGACAGCAGATGGTTTTGAAGAGTACTTCAAGGACAAGAAGACTGTCTTAAGAAGTTTAGACACAAATAGACATTTGCACACCAATGTTTACAGCAACACTATTTACTATTGCCAAGAGATGAAACAGCCCAAATATCCATAAAGTTTAGACACAAATAGACATTTGCACACCAATGTTTACAGCAACACTATTTACTATTGCCAAGAGATGAAACAGCCCAAATATCCATCAATGGATGAGTAGCTAAACAGCTGTGGTAAATACATATGATGGAATATTACACAGCTGTAAGACAGAATAAAGTCATGAAGAATGTAACAGCATGGATGGATCTAGAGGATATTATGCTGAGTGAAATTGTCCAGAAACAAAAAGACAAATAGTGCATGGTCTCACTGTTAATAACTAATATTAATGAGTGAACTTGAAGAATTTCAGTTAAGAGCGCAGGTTATCAAAAGACAGAAATAGGGTAGAGAGTGTACAATTGGTGCTGAAGGAATACAGACTGGGAAACATAACTGATTGTAAAAATTCAGAAATGGATAGCACAATACTACCTGATTGTAGCAAATAACATAAGTACATTGAATGAAGCTGATTGTGAGTATGATCAAGGGTGAAGGGCTGGGGCATGTATGAAGCCAGAAGGAAAGAAAGAGGATAAAGACTGAGATGATATAATTTAGGAAAGCGTAGAGTGTTCAATGATGGTGATTAAATGTACAGATTACAAAAATGTTTTTGGGCGGGCAACAGTGGCTCAGCAGGCAGAGTTATCACCTGCCATACCAGAGACCCGGGTTCAATTCCAGGTGCCTGCTCATGCAACAAACAAACAAACAAACAAAAACCGCTTTTGCATGAGGAACAATAAGGGAATGTCAGTATTGCAGGGTGTTGAAAACAGATGGCATATGGGTAAAAGTACAATCAATGTAAGCTAGGGTCTATAGTGAATAATAACATTCTGATATACTTCCACTGAATGTAAGAAAGGCATCATGCCAAAACTAAATGTCAACAGGCAGGAGGATTAGGAAAGGGGTATGGATTCTTTATGGAAGAAAAGGAAATGTCTTCAGACAGAGTATGGTGGTGAAGACATGCCTATATACCTAGGCTGAATTGTATGATGTGTGAATAAAATTATTTAAGAATGAACAGAGAAAAACAAGTGCTAAAGGAAATGTGAAGAAAGAGATGTACCTATTCACTGTCTGTAGGGAAATGAGAGGTGCAGCCCCTTGGATGGCAGTGTGGTGGTTCCACAGGAGGCTGGGGGTGGGTTTGCCATATGACCCTGAAACCCCATTGTTCAGTATATACCTGGAGGAACTGAGTGTTGGAACACGAATGGACTTTTGCACCGATGTTTCTGGTGGCAGTGTCCACTATCCTCAATGCATGGAGGTGGCCCAAGGATACAATGACCGAGGAATGGAACTATGGTAGATAATGGACTACTGAGTGGCCGCAGGAAGGAAGGAAGTTGTGAAGTGTGTAAATAGATGAGCGAACCTGAAACGCTGTATATTGAATGAAATATCAGGAACAAAAAGACAAATATTATCATGCCTCAATCACATGGACTGTTCTAGTTTGCCAGCTGCTGGAATGCAATGTACCAGAAATAGAATGGCTTTTAAAAAGGGGAATTTTTTTATAAGTTACAAGCGAACAGTTTTTAGGCCATGGAAATGTTCCAGTTAAAGCAAGTCTACAGAAATGTCCAATCTAAGGCATCCAGGGAACGATGCCTTGATTCAAGAAGGCTGATGAAGTTCAGGGTTTCTCTTTGAAGCATGAAAGGCACATGGCTAACATGGCATCATCTGCTAGCTTCTTCTCCATTTCCCCAGGAGGTGTTTTCCTTCTTCATGTCCAAAAGTCGCTGGCTGGTAGACTCTGCTTTGTGGTTCTGTGGCGTTCTCTGTTGTGGCTTTCTCTCAGCTTTGTCATTCTGCTCTGCTCTCTCTGAATCTCAAGCTTCCTCCAAAATGTTTCTTCTTTAATAGGATTCCAGTAAAATAATCAAGACCAAACTGGAATGGGTGGATTAGGTCTCCACCTAATCCAGTTTAACACCCACTCTTGAGTGAGTCACATCTCCATGGAGATAATCTAATTAAAGTTTCCAACATATGGTACATAATAAGGATTAGAGGAAATGGCTGTCTTTACAAAATGGAATTAGCATTAAAACATGGCTTTTCTAGGGTACACACATCCTTTCAATCCAGCACATGGACTACCTAGAAGATAAAAATTCAGTGAACAAAAGTCAAGAACATAGGTTGACAGGTTGGGTTTATTGTAAAGGGTCGTAGATTGTAAACTTTTACAGCAGTCACATTTATTAACGAGGCATAACTGTTAATTTTGAACTGTGAGATACTGAGCTATTTGCATATAACATGGTCTTTCTCAGAAACTTCAGGTATTTAGGGGACACCTGAGACTCAGAGTTAGAGCTCTGAAGCTATGAAAATCAGCAGCCCTCCCTACAGGAACTGTTGAAAAAGTTGAAAAAGTGATCAGACATCAATTCGAGATATAAAAGAAGCTGATCTCAATAGGACTAAGGTATATCAGAGACTGGATAAAGGATGATGTCGTCCATATTTTAAAACTTCACCTTCTTGTGAAACTAAAGGAAGAGATGTTTATTTGATGCAAAATTTATACTATGGGCAGTGCATTTCCTAATTTAACTTGTATTGTCAATTTAGTTGAACTCCAAAAGTGGCTGGAATCTTGAATAGGGCATGATATTTTTTAGGTTTGTCTAGGTCCATGTGATGCCCTGATAGTCCCAGAGTGAATGGACAATGAATAAAGAAATATTTGCAAAGCCCCCTAGGGGGAATAGGGAGAAAGGGGGAAATATTCAACTTCCCCATTTGGAGAATTTCTGAGATTCTTGCAAGCAGTGGGGACAACCAAATCAATAGGCCGAGCCCTAGATCCTGGGATCCCTCCTTATGAAACTTATTCCTGCAAATGTTAGGCTAAGCCTATTTTTAAAATTAGGCCTAAGAGTCACCTCCAAAGATCCTCTTTTGTTGCTCAGATGTGGCATCTCTCTCTCTAAGCTGACACAGTAAGTGAACTCACTGCCTTTCCCCCTACGCAGGACATGAATCCCAGGGGTGAAATCTCCCTGGCAACGTGCAACAGTAATCCGGGGATGAGCCGGGACCCAGCATCAACGGATTGAAAAAGTCTTCTTGACTAAAAGGGGAAAGAGAGATTTGAGAAAAAATAAAATGTCAGTGACTAAGAGATTTTAAACAGAGTCAAGAGGTTATCCTGGAGATTATTCTTACACATTATACAGATATCCTTTTTTAGTTTATGGTGTATTGGAGAGGATAGAGGAAGTATCTGAAACTGTAGAGCTGTGTTCCAGTAGCCTTGTTTCTTGAATATGATTGTATAATGATGTAGCTTTTGTAATGTGACCATGTGATTGTGAAAATCTTGTGTCTGATGCTCCTTTTATCTAGGGTATGGACAGATTACTAAAATGTATAGGTAAAAAATAAACAAATAATGGAGGGACAAAGGTTAAAATAAATTGGATAGATGGTAATATTAGTAGTCAATGAAAGGGAAAGCTAAAGGGTATGGTATGTATGAGTTCTTTATTTTTTCTTTCTTTTTCTGGAGTGATGCAAAGGTTAAAAAAAAAAGAATCATGATATATGCACAACTATGTGATGATATTGTGAGCCATTAATTGTATACCATGTATCGAATGTTTCTATGCCTCAAATGTTTGTATGTTTTGTTTTATTGATGAATACACTAAAATAAAGATTAGTTTGGATCAGATAACATGAAAAGAGAAGCTAAAGTTATGAATAGGTGGGTAGAGTTTGATTACATGGAATAACTCTATCAGGAACTTGAGGGATGGAGGGGATGGAGTGGGAAAAGGAGAGGGAAGGAAGAGAGAGAGAGGTTGAACAAAGTATTGGAAAATATAGGGTGGGATTGGGCCTACTATAACAGATATTTTATTTACCAGCAACTTTGAAATTTAATTTGGGAGATATAAAATTTCTAACAGTGTCAGTAAAAGAATGGGTTTTTTTGGAAAAAATAAAAGAGCAATGAAAAACTCTTGCCTTGTAGTCTCCATGTAGAGAAAAAACAAATTGCAAAATAGCATTCTCCTGTGCCTATTAATTAAACTATGTCAAAGTCTAAAATATACACTAGTCCCATCTCAGGGGAAATAGAGCTACAGTAAAAGTATAAATAACGTTTCTTCTATACACTACATGGTGCATGTCAGAGAGATGCCAAGTAGTGTTTGCAAGTTACTGCTTCACAGATGTTTAGAGATAAAGGTAAGTCATATCAAGGGTAAGATGTGAAAAATAGCAGGAGATATGGGGAAAGTTCTGATGCCAAGCTAGGATGGA
>PVIY010045645.1:0-18922 GCA_004026745.1 Myrmecophaga tridactyla | reverse complement strand
AAAAATCAATGCGTTCTTTTTCCTGAATACTGATGGTTGCTTTAGGAGATAATGGACAATACATTGTTATTCTTTTTATGTACTTTCAAACTCTTGGGAGTGATTTCAAACTTGTTGACTATGTCTTTTTATTATTTGTGGAGAAATAACACTTTAATGGTAGGATATATGTTTTTCATGGGGGAGGTAGATTAATTAATATTTACGATTTCAAGTAGGAACAAATTGCAAAGGACTTTAGTCACAGAGAATGTACACCAATCATCATACAATTAGAAACCTATTAAAGATTTGTAAAATAAATTGAAAATAGCATATCATTTCTTTCAAGAGTATCTTTAAAATATGCAGTACAGAGACAGGCCCTCTGGTTGGAGATATATGCAACACACCGACTTACTGTGACACAGAAAGGCTGCCAAAGATTTATTTTCAACAAAGAATATGAGTTTGGCATGGCTAAAAATACGCCTATAAATAAGTTCTGTAATGGAGTGGAATTTTCTACTTCTGGTCATGCTTACACTGATATAAGGAAAGCATCCAGCGACCTAGAGACCAAATATAAGATCTGTAACTATGTACTTACCCTCACCGAAAAATGGAACATAGATAATAGTCTTGGACAGAAATCTCTTTGAAGAATAAGTTGGCTGAAGAGTTGAAAGTAATGCTTGATACCATATTTATACCAAACACAGGAATGGAGAGGGGGAAACTAAAGGCCTCCTAAAAATGGGATTGTTTCAGTTTAGGCAGTAATGTTGATATAGATTTCTTTCTGGACTAACCATCTATGACTGGGCTGTGTTAGTTCTTAAAGGTTGGCTTGCTGGCTATCAGATGAGATTTTTAACAGCCAAATCCAAACTGTCATAGAATAATTTTGCCCTTGGTTGCAAAGCTGCAGACTTCCAGCTGCACACTCACATGAGTGATGGCACTGAATTTGGGGGTTCTGTTTACCAGAAGGTTAATGAGAAGATTGAAACAATAAATCTTTCTTGGACAGCTGGCAATAACATCACCCATTGTGGCATAACTGCTAAATACAAGCTGGATTGTAGAAATTCTCTATCTGCTGAAGCAAATAACACCTATCTGATTGGACTTGGTTGTACTCATTCCCTTTGATCAGTAGTCAAACTGACCTTAGCAGCTTTAATCAATGGAAAGAATTTCAATGCAGGAAGTCACAAGGCTGGGTTGGGATTTGGACTAGAGGGTTAATATGGTTCTGAGTAGAATATCAGATTTTTCCCCGGAGACATGAACGTACTGTTTAGGCTTTAAAATTCTTCTGTGAAATTTCAAAAGTGTGAACTTTCTATTCTTCCAAAGAATTGTAATCCTCCCTACATTGAAGTCTAGAGATTGCAAGTCCATCCTAATGGAGGTACTTGAAGACATGCATGGAAGTTGTCAAGTTTGTGTAACAGTTCAGTTCTTTCCTCACTGTTATTTTAAATATCTTCCTCAGGAATAGTGAATGTCATTTTACAAAGGAAATGACCCAATACTCCAATTTGTACATTACGTCATGCATGTCCACACCACTTTTTTGTGGCCTTTTTGATATATTGATCTTTGTGCTGTGGTGGAATCTTTGGTTTTGCATCAGAGTAAAATAAATCCATCACATTTGGAACATAAAAAAAATGCAAGGCATCTCTTAAAGTTAAAAATAAGACACCTCTTCTATGGAAATTCAAGGAAAATGCATGCCCATTATCCCTCTTATTATTCACTGCTGTACTTGAGATCCTGTTCCAGCTCAGTGAGTCAAGTAAAAGAAAGTCCAAAGAATGGAAATCTGAAAAAAAATCTCATTGTTTACAAAGTTATAATTATTTATATAAACAATCTGTACAAATCCGTATACAGAAATAATAGAGGACTTACT
Organism: Myrmecophaga tridactyla; assembly: GCA_004026745.1. Classification (NCBI taxonomy): domain Eukaryota; kingdom Metazoa; phylum Chordata; class Mammalia; order Pilosa; family Myrmecophagidae; genus Myrmecophaga; species Myrmecophaga tridactyla. Next base: position 17,019 of record PVIY010045645.1, on the reverse strand, counting down.
AGAAATCATGTCACTAGGTAAAATAAGAATTTATCAAAGTAGTCAATGATAGGTAAATAATCTATTTTACATGGAATAATAGATGTAAATCATAGTCAAAATATGGAGTGAAAGAAATAAGTTTTAAGAGAATAATTAATCATGTGTGTTAAACTGCCAAGTAAAAAATGTAACATCCATTTTATGGATATATAAATATGTGAGAAAAATATTTCAACAAGATAAGGAAATAATAAACAGAAAACTCCATACAGTTTAAATAGGAAAATCAGTTTAGGCAAGGGATGGGATAGAGAAGAATCCCACGATTAGATACTAGAGCCTTGTTAAATTTCTTTCTTGGGTTAGTAGATTTTCAGTTATCCAGTTTATCACTTCTAAATCCATTACTTGCACATACTCTTTACTCTAAAATTAATAATATCTATGTAAATTAAGATAAATTAAATATTGGACATTAAATAGAAGGTAACAACCAAGAATGCAACAATAAGAGAGATTAATACCATTGAAACAAACAAAGCATGCAAGTGGCATGTTGAATAAAATGAGAAGTTCCAACAAAGTCTACATAAAGTTCTAATAGGAGAACATTGATAGATTAAGGGAAAGGCTTTCTCCAGAACCATAACGACTAATGATTTTTCATGATTTGAAGACACAAAATTCTTTATATTAAGTAAACATAAGTTACTGAGCTGAATATCAGGAAAATTATAGTAAAACTGCCAAGCATGAGAGAAAGAATAAAAAGCCTTAAAGACAAACACAGTGTAAATTATTTATGAAAAATGAATATTGGACTGACAGCTGAGCTTTAATCAGCAAAAATATCCAGAAAATTAGAATAAATTTAAACTACAGAAGAAATACTGCCTTCATCCTAGGATTTATCTAGTTAAATGCAGAGAAAAAAAGGATACTTCAGTTCTCTTCAACACTGAATACTAGAAGAAAAGGAATAATGATTTTCAATTATGAGGAAAAAATAACCATCATTTAAGAGTTCAAGACTGGGGTACAGAGAGGCATGACATTTTCAAATTAAAAAAAAAAAAAAAACTGTGACAGTTGCCACTCACAAATCATTCTTAACTACTCTAATGAGTTACTGAAAATTTATAAAATTCAGTTTTTTGTATGTAACTTGTGTAAGAAGAGGAGTGTACTTTCCATTTATTATTGTAAGGGATTGCAAGTTAAAGAAAATTAGCCTTAAAAACAATGTCTGCTTCATTGTTAGTCTTCAATAAAGATTACTTTTTTCAATTATCAGAAGTGCTAAATATAATTTTTAAAGAGTAAATTATTTTACTGTTTCAATTCTTAGAATTGATGGGGAATTAAATGGGATAAAACTTAAAAAGCTATAGCCTTTATCAGATATTAATAATGGCAGGAATGCTAGGAGAAAAATTGCTACCTCTTATAAACAGAAAAGAATAGATGAAGCACATTTCTCATTGTCATATGCTAACTGCATGTCCTGGCTTGTAAAATGCTTTATATTAACCACCATATGCATTACTAGGGAAACAATTTAGGTGTGTGGAAAAAGATACATGAGAATTTTAACATCAAAAGTCATGTTTTTCTCTCTAGATCAACTGATTTTAATAACTTGTAAAGGGGAATAATGGTCTAAGAGGAATTGTTTCATATAGAAATGCCAGCTAAACTGCCCAGCTTATGGTCTGTGCAGATCAATAAAACTCTATATTAAATTAATAATGTGGCCTTTGCAAATTATCCCAGTGAATTTACACAGATCTTCATTGTCCTGATGTTGATTTACACTCACCATTTTCTCAGGCCATTTAAAATGTTATTCTTTGAATAACTGTGTATATATTATTATTAAAATACAGTATCTTAGATGACACAGAAGGCATTTAAATAAACTGATTTCTTTGACTAAAAAAACTGATTAACACAGCCACAAAATGTATCAGGCAAATACAAATATTTTGGTGATCTCTTCACCAAGAAAGTGGCAAATTGCTTAAAGCACTAAGATTTTCATTAGAAGGTAGGAAAATCATGTTTTTTAAATTAATGTTAATTAATTTCCCATGAGTTAAAAAAATGTCTAGAGAGAAATGGTAGCTCTATCAATATTTTTCTGTGCCATATTTCAATATTTTTTAGATTAAAAAAATAAAAACAGAAATGTGTCTTAGGAGTACATATAAAAACAGGAAAACAAGTATTGCATGTAAAGCTATAAATGCACTCATTTTGTAGACAGAAATCCAGCTTCGCTGCACTGAAGCAACACAAACAATCAAAGCGGGAATAATGGAAAGTCTGATACCATTTAGAGATTTTCATGTGGAGATTGCTAAGAATGGTTTCACAAGCTTTACTATATGTGAAAAATTGTAATTATTAATGGAATATAATTTGATGAGATGATTTTTCTGTGATTTAACTTAAATTTAGAGAAGTAATATTTGCACTGAGTCAAATATATTAATATTTAAATAATTTCTTTTGGGGAAGAAAAGTGAATTCAATGTTATTCAGAAATATTTATTTTATAGCATTTAGAATATCGTTATATTATTGACTTGTCAATAAAATATTCTGCTTGTATAGAAAACCTCCATTATCATGGAATATTCTTTATTTCCACTATTTTAGTAGTAATTTATTTTTAATGTTTAAAGTACTAAGATATTTGAAGATATTGGGATTGCAAATGGTACATGAAGAAAACCTCAATTAGGCTCAAGTTAGAGAACCTCAACAGAAACCTTTGCTTAAATTTAATACTACACATAATTATTAATATAAAAAGGTTAATACACTTATTGATGATATTTACAAGATTCATTAGAATATATTTGTACCATCATACAGAGTAAGAGAATACTTCTGATTCTAAAGCTTTACCTTATCAGGTTATTTTAAACTATCTAGGACAAAGTTTTATAGGAGTAACAAAACAATAAATGTTCTTATCTTTCTATAATTTCTGTCACAGAATGGTCCCCTATATTGAAGGCAGCTCACAGAACTCTCCTACAGAATTCTAAGGAAGAGCGGTAAAGTGGTTCCCTGGGGTTAAGGGACTGCTTGCTGTAATTATAGAGTGTAGTGCTGTGAGTTGTGAGAAAATTGCTCCCTAGGGAAGAGAGGACCTTCATTTTTGCATAAAAGGAGGAATTCCTATGAACAAATACGCACGTGCAAGGTGTAACACATGTGCAGAAAGGATCATACGGGTCCCTACTGTTTGGCCTGGAGCTATTCTCTAAACTCATTGTATGGACTAGCTCTGAAGGAGAAAATTCACATAGGTTAATCTGCAAAGACTGGAAGAGGTGTTTCCCATTCTTTCTTTTCTTTTCTTTTCCCTTGACACTCAAGGAAAATTCTGTCAAAACCTTAGCCAGATGTGAGCTTAAAAAATAGATGCCTCAGAGTCTAAACTCCAGTGATAGCATTCTAAAATATCAAAATGACCAGGATTCAACAAACAATTACAAGATATTCAAAGAAACAGGAAGTAATGGCACAGGCAAAGGAGAACATTAAAGCATTGGAAACCATCGATGCAGAAAATTAGGTCTGGGATGCTCCAGACAAAAACTTTTAAAAATTGTTCTAAATATGCTCAAGGAACTAAAGGAAAACATGGACAAAGAACTAAAAGAACTCAAACAAACTATAGATGAACACAAAGAGGGTATCAATGGAAAGATGGGAATTATGAAAATGAATGAAACAGAACCGAAGACCGTTAGAAATAGAAACTAAAAATTACTAGGGGGTCCAAGGGTAGTTCATTGGTAGAATTCTTGCCTGTCATGCAGGAGATCTGGGTTTGATTCCTGGTCCATGCACTTCCCAAAAAACCAAACAAGCAAAAAGCAAAGCAAAAATTCAACAAATGGTGTTGCAATAAAGGGATACTCACATGGAAAAATAATGAAATGTGACACTGCCACACAGATTACAAATTAAAAAAGAAAAGAAAAAACTCCTAGAGTGATGTAAAAGCAAATCAAAGCCAGCAGAAGAAAAATCAGTCAACTTGAAGATAAAATATCTGAAATCATCCAGTTTGAGGAGAAAAAGAACATTTAAGTGACTAGAAACTGAGGAAACTATGGGACTCTATGGTTATCACAAAGAAAATATAGCATATGCAAACTTACAGAGATGAAAAATAGAATAAAGGTAACCAGAGATGAGGAATAGGAGCAATGGGGGTTGCAAAATGAGTAAAGGGTTTCTGTTTGTGGTGAAGGGAGTGTTCTAGTGATGGATGGTGGTAAAGGCACTGCAACACTGTACATGGGATTATTCTAGTGAGTGGTATGCTTGGGAGGTGTTCTGCTGGTAAAATGTATGTCCTGTATATGTTTCCACAATTAAAACAAGAAAGGAAGGAAGGAAGGAAGGGAGGGAGGGAGGGAGGGAGGAAGTAAAGAAAGAAAGAAAGAAAGAAAAAGAAACTAAAGAGATCATGACAATTAAATGCAATACAAAATACTGGATGGGATCTAAGAATGGAGGGGAAATTTCAATAGATATTATTGGGGCATTAGAATAGAATGGAATGCAGACTGCAAGCTTTATATTACTGTCAAATTTCTTGAATTTTAAAGTGAATACATAAGTGTATGCCCTTTTTCATAGGAAACACACATGGAAACATTATTTGTTCTGAAAAAAATGATATGTGTAACCTGTTCTCAAATGTTCAGAAGATAGATAATAGGTAGGTAGGTAGGTAGATAGATAGATAGAGAGAGAGAGAGAGAGAGAGAGAGAGAAACTGAAAGGTAGCTGTTTTAGTTTGTTAAATGAGGCCAGAATGCAATATTACCAGAAATGGAACACCTGTTCAAAAAGAGAATTTATTAAGTTACAAGTTTATAGTTCGAAGGCCATAAAATGTCCAATCTAAGGTATCTGGAGAAGAGACTTTGACTAAAGAAAGTCTGATGTCTGTCACATGGGAAGGCATGTAGTTGGCTTCTGTTGGTCCTTGTTCCTGGTTCCATTGCTTCTGGCTTCTGATGCCAGTGGTTTCCTCTCTAAGTGTCTGTAGGCCTTCACTTAGCTCTTCTGGGATAAGACTCTGGCTTCTGGCTTGTTTACCATCTCATGGGAAGGCACATGGCAACATCTGGTGGGTTCTGCATCTCCAAAAGCCCACATCTATACTTTCTGTCAGCACTTCAAGTATCTCCAAATGTCTGTATCTACGTTGGCTCTGAAACAACTGTGTTTTCTCCAAAATGTTTCCTCTTTTAAAGGACTCCAGTAAACTAATCCAAACCCACCTTGAATGGGCAGAGTCATATTTCCATCTAATCAAAAGGTCACTCCCGAAACAGGGTGTGTCACATCTCCATGGAAACAATCCAATAGAAATTTCCACCCTACAATATTGAATTGGAATGAAAAGAAACATGGTTGCTTGTGCAAGATTAGATTAGGAAAGAAAACATGGTTTTCTGAGGTACATAACAATTTCAAACTAGCATAGTGGTGAAATGTTGAAATTTCTGGATCTTGATTTCTAGGGGGATTAGGGGTATATGTCAGAATTCTCTTTATTGGGTTTGTATTATTTTTGCAATTGTTCTGTAACTTTGCATTATTTCAAAGTAGAACGTATTTTTAGCAGTTTAAAAAAAACAATGACAAAAAAACAAAATTTCCTTAGTCTGAGAGCAGTGAGTTGTTGGACATGCCTACTTCAATGTTTATTTAAAATGATATGTTATCACCTTTACTAGATAGACAAAAAATTGTATTGTCAGGAAGCCATGATCTTATTTAATCAAATGATCAAATCAACACTGAAATTATTTTGTTACTGTCTTTTCATGAGCATATCTTTAATTAATTGATTAATAACCATTGTAGTTGAGAGACATGAATTTAATATCGGACCACTAGGGGTTTTGGATTTCTCTATTATTCCAAATAACTAGATTGAGGACAGTGTAATATGGGGGTGAAGGGAGAATTCATTATATTTTTTGGATGATATCAGCAGTGAAATGCATACCTCTCAGCATTTGAAAGAGTCACTGATATTCCATATGTGAGGGAAGAATATTTGTTTTAATAAAAGCTTAATATCAGTAGTGACAGTGGCCCTTTTGTAAGGGAAAGATTAAGCCAGTGAGAGAGCTTGCATATGATAGAACATATTAAATATGAGATTTTATAACTAACTGCTAATGAGGAAAAGGCTGTATAAAATACACATTGATAAAACTTTATAGGTAATTATGTGAACATTCAATTGAAAATCACTGGCCTACAATATATTTCATTATACTGAAGACATGAAATCGCAGCATTTTAATAAATAACTAATGTATTGACTAATGGAACTATGTACTGTTGTTGCCTAATAATATTATATAAAACAGCATCTGGACTCTAATTTATAGAAGCGTATCAGGGACATGAAGGACAGTGATAAATTTCTAGAAACTTTATATAATCAATTACATTTTATTCATATAAACTTAGGATAAGATAAACATCTATTCTTGTTTGATAATATTTTATGAAATTTATAACATACGAAATAAACTTAATTATTTTAGCAACATTTTTTTTACAAGTTAAAAGAAAAATCTTTGTAATTTTCCAGGGTCCTTTAGGAAAACTCAAAGACAGTTTTACGTGGAAACGTATTACTTAGGATTTGGTTTTCAGAAGGGAAAGTGTCAAATTTTGTCAGGAGGTTGTTTTAAAGGATCATAGATCAGTAAAAAGCAATACTTGCCTATTCAATTTGTTAAGCAAAGTGAAAAAAGACTAAAATTAAACATTGGAGATAACGTGATTGTAAAGAACCTTAGTTCTTTTAAAATGAGAAGACTTGGTTTATTTATTTTTAAATAATTAAAGACATGGTGAAGTCAACATCCAGTACAGGAAATTATTTTGAAAAGACAGAACTGTTGATTTTTATGCAGTTTACTAAAAAGACAAATAAACTTTCAATAATCTTTTATTAAAAGTGGGTCAATTATCCAAGGAAATTTTGTTATTTAACAGAGGAAACCAACTTCTTTGTTTGCATCAGTATAATATTGGAAATTAAGGCTATTTCTGAAAATATTACAAACCTTTTAAATCTAAGTTAGCATTGACCAAAATAAATAAAATTTACTTTGTGAAACTTTTATAATTTTTAAATATTTTAAAGTAATTTCAATTATTAAATAAATTTTTAATTTTTAATAATTTTACATGCATACATATATGATTCTGGAATAATTAGTCATTTTATTTTAGGGCAAAACTACTTTCTCTTTTCTAAGTAACATATACTCTGTATACCTTACATACAAAGATGTGTATTTTTGGTGAACCAGTGGCTCAGTGGTAGAAGTCTTGCCTGCTGTGCCAGAGACCCAGGTTCAATTCCTGGAGCCTGCCCATGTGAAAAAAAAAAAAATATATATATATATATGCCTATTTTTGTTATTTAGGTTATTAGAGTCTTATTTGTATAAACTAAATGCAATTCTAATATAATAACTTTATTTTCCATTGAAAGCTATAAGATGGTACATAATACTTAATTTTTGGTTGAATAGTTCTCAAAACTAGGCTCAACATACCCATTTTACCATAACAAATGATTTTTCATGTATCTTTATTCTGAAATACAAATCACAGTGAAAAATATCAATATTAAGGAGAAATTGAAGAAAACAATATTTAAATTATATACTTTGCACTATTGTGCTAAAAAATATGATGTAAAAAGATGCTTGCATAAATTCCAATTAGTAAATTTAGATCTAGCAGAAGAAAATCAGAAGCCATTCAGCAAAGCAAATACAGCAAAGAAAAGAAATGAAAGAAAATAAATGGTTGAAATGGAGGTGGACATAAAAATAAAACCATATTAGAACAAAGGAATTTGTGTTTAATAAAATAAATAAATGCCTATAATTGAAGTAGGATAATATTGAGGTGATTAATGAACTGTAAATATGAAGAAAATGGTGCAGTTTGGAATTTTCACAGTTAGACTAGATGTATCCTCTTGAATAAATTTCCCTTATTTAATAAAAAGTTAAAACATATTTTGGGTGATAATGAAGTAGTACAGAACATATCTAACATGAAGTCACATAAATTCCTCTTTAATACTTGAAAATACGTGGAAATCATATTCTTCAACATAGGGGACAAATAATACAGAATAGTTTAGAAAATAAAATAGCAGACCTAGAGACCATATATAATTTTTATGATAGATCTCTGGGTGTAGTATTAGAGTAAGCTTGCAAAGCAAAGACATCCATCCTGTGATATGATAAATACCACACAATGGGTTGACTTAAACAACAGGAATTTATTGGCTCATGGTTTTGAGGCTGGGAGCAACCCAAAATTAAGATGTCAGCAGGAATGTTTTCTTCTCAAAGTCTGTATGTACTGGTGCTGGCTGCTGGCAATTCTTAGGGTTCTTTGGCTTTTATCTTCGCTTCTTGTAGCCACATATCAATGCCCTCCCTTTCTCTTCCAGGTTTCTGCAGATTTCCAGCTTCTCCTTATGGCCTTCTCTAACTCTAGTTTTCAGGTTCTTCTCTTTATCAGGCCTCCACTAACCCAGATTAAGTGCCATGCTGCTTCAGTTAGCCACACCTTAACTAAAACTAGCGTTTTCAAGAGATCCTATTGCAATGTGTTCACACCCACAGGAATGTGGTTTAAGATTAAGAACGCGAAAAAAAGAGGAAAAAAAAAGATTAAGGACGCATCTAAATTGGTATACATAATTCAATCCGTTTAAATATTTTGTTATGAAATTTTCACAAAGCAGATTTCTTAGCACGCTGCTATAATAATAAAATATTTCAAAACTAATTTTTATAAGAACCATTTGGACAATCGCATTTCATGTTTCTGCTGATTTACTGTTTGTAAATCTGTCTTATAAAAGCAGACTCAAATTTTCTGTCATTACTGCTACATATTTTATTGCTTTTGTTTCAATTGCACTCAACAATAAAACCATTTTCAAATAAACATATTTAGAAATGAAATTAAAGTAAATAAAGTCAGAATAGGATGGGGTGAGGATAGGTAATGGGAAGTTAAAACTTAAAGTATATGAGGTTCCAATTTGGAATGATGTAAATGTTTTGGAAATGGATGATGGTGATGGTAGGACAATATTGTGAATGCAATTATCAGCACTAAGACATATATCTGAATATGATTAAAAGGGGGAAATGTTAGAATATATATATATACACACACACACACAGAATAAAAATTAAAGAGATAATCCATGGAATTACACAACACAAATAGTGAACCCTGAGATAAACCATGGACTTTAATTAGTAGTACAATTATAAAAATGTGCTATTATTAATTGTAACAAATATTCCACACCAATGTGAGGTACTGTTGTCAGAGTGATATGTGGGAATCCTGTATTTTATGTAGGATTTTTCTGTAAACCTACACCTTCTCTAGTAAAGAAAAAAACATTTAGAAATGTACACATAGCTTCTTTCTAAAGAAGTATGTAAGTTTCAGTTAGATCCAGATCCTTTTATTATTAAATATGATGTAATTGATTCTCTCTGAGAATTTTGGCTAACATGTCCTAAGTCTGCTTCAAATGAATTATCACCCAACCTGCAGTATAAATTCATACAAATCTTTAAATTTAATAATTGTGTATTTAAATAATATTAAAAAGAGCAATATCTATTTGAACTCATTCTTAAATCTATCCTTTTCTAAAGACTGGAAAGGTGGCCACCAGAAACACTGAGAGACATACTGCTTCTGTTTACAGGCTAAAATGCTAAACGTTTTCTTTAATCTCGTTTCATAATTTATTAGAAAAATGTTTCTAATAATGATAATGTTATTATTTGATTTGAAGTTTTTTCTCTGTGATTCTAGCATCCAAAGTTTGCTGATGAATAACATAATGAATTATTAAAATAGCTGGCATATGTTTTGATGATGGCTATACATTTGGGCTGCTGACCATGGGAATTGATATTTCATTTAATGCCCTATCAGTGACATTAGAAAATTGAATATATTTCCAATAAATAACATTTAGGGATTTCACGAACTGTAAAACCTGTTTTAGTCAGTCATAAATATTAGAATGATCATTTTCTCCATAACTTTTCTTTCACAGGAATATTAAAATTTCAAGTAGTCAATCTTCATTATCATGCAATGTGATTTCATCTACTTATGCTGAATATTTGCTTCACTGCAGTTCGTTACACAGCAGATTTTGAACACTTTTTGCCATTCCACCGATTCTTCATGAAACTATATCATTGCCAAATGAAACAGAAGAAATTAGTTTGTTTGGATTTCCTTCCATCACTGTACTAATAATTCCTTGTGCAACAAGTAAAATGAATTATTCTCTGATATTGTGCGGCTAACAGCATTTTCTAATCATTCATTTTACTCACCAAAAAGTAACATAAAACAATGAGACCACTATTATGTTTAAAAGACTATTTAATTATAGTAGAAAGAATAATCTGGTTATAATATTTCTTATAAATACTAAAAATATTATGCTTGTATAATGTTACTGTCATGTTTATTTGTAAAATGTTTTAATCTTCATGGATTCATTGTAACAATAGTAATGAATATATGTTGGTGGAGTTGACACATTCGTACCTTAACTTCTTTTACTTGAATGTGGAGCTACAAAACTAAATTCCAAGTGCTTAAATAAGGATCATCGTCACGTTTACTCAAGATTTTACACTTTGAAATAAGTTATAAATAATAAACATTTACTAACTTAGTGTGAATGTTACAGCTACACAGTTGTATGAAATATAATTATGCTATATTTGCTATTCAAATACCACAAGTGGCTTTAGCATAGGTAATTTGATTTCTGCTATATGGGAGGTGATGTTTAGTAAATTTTAAATGAGATGAAGTAAAATATTCCTTCAAATTTTATGGCAGATACATTCATGAAAATCACAGGGCATATTAAATCTAGATATTGAATATATATAATTATATATAAAATAGATTTAAAATCTAGTCCCAGAAAGTTTTTACAATATACATGATTACAAATGAAGACATTTGAAAGTCATATTGGAAGCAAGATAATTGTTTACAGTGCATAACCATCATTTGTTTTGCAAGATATTTGGCATCTCTGGAATTCACTCATTAAATGCCAATAGTTCTCCATAATCATTTTTTGTACAAACTCTCTTCGTGAGCTGTTTCATTTCCATTAAGAAACAATTTTTAGGTGATAATTTTGGGGCTTTGGATTACCATTAATATAATCTGTCTACTTCAGTACTCAGAAATTACTTAATTATAGGCTGTATATACTATATAGTAGCCAGTACTATAATGATCAGAAATATTTAAGGTGTTTTTCACATATCCTCTGTCCTGATCACACTAACACACAAATTCTCATCTGGATTATCTAAATAGTTTTCTTAGAAAATGATTCTTTGTACCCAGTTCTTCAGACTCTTTTTTTCTCTGCTTGCTTTTTCATGTGTGTTTTTTCTCCACAACTCTATTAACCAGTAATGTTTATGTATGTAGCTTAGATATAGCTACAGATAAATGAAGCAGTAACACAACAAACTCCAAAGTAACACAACAAACACAAAGCAGCACAAAAATCTGGCATGTCATTAGGCTCCTTGAAGAGAGTTTGATCCATCTGCACCTTTTTAGAAAGTCAGTTACTTCATGACAGTAACAATATAAAGCTAGTTTCCTTCTACACTGAAAAAACACATATGGGTACCTTACCCAATGTGTATGGATTAGGAAGTGTGCCACTGACTGGGAATGGAACTATTCACAGAAACACACACACCCACACAAGGAAGGCTTTTTATCCTGTGCCTGATAATCTCTTGGTATTCTTTAAACAGCCTTATTAATGTACATCTTAAATAAAATAAGCTGCATGTATTTAAAGTTAACTTTTGATAACTGAATAGGTCCATGAAATCATAACCATGATCAAGATAATTAATCTGTTATCCATAAAAGTATCCTCATCCCATTTTGTAATCTCTCCCTTTAATCTCCATTCATTCCTATACATTTTCTATATATATATATATAAACCTACACCTTCTCTAGTATATATATATATAAAAGATCTTTCTGAATCAACCAAGGCACAGCACCTGATTCTTTTTTTTAATGCAATTAAATTGAGATATACTCACACACCATATAATCCATCCAAAGTGTAAAATCAATGGCTCACAGTATCATCGCATAGTTATGCAATTATCAACACATTCAATTTTAAAACATTTTCATTACTCCAGAAAAAGAATTAAAAATATAAAAATAAAAAATTTCATACCACCTCATCTCCTTTATTATTATTTTAACAATGTATTTTATTATTATTATTATTACATGGGCAGGCACCAGAATCAAACCTGAGTCTCAGGCATGGAAGGTGAGAACTCTGCCACTGAGCCACCGTGGCCAGCTCTGTTTTACTATTTTTAATGTAATTTTTAAAATATTTTCTATTGTCAAATATAACACATGTGCAGAAAAGTGATCCCATGATGCTGGGTCCTGGCTCATTCCTGGGAGCCAGGTTCCATGTTGCCAGGGAGATTTACATATCTGGAAGGGCGGTGAGTTTATCTGCCAATTTGGCTTAGAAAGAGAGAGGCTATGTATGAGCAACAAAAGAGACTATTTGGAGTTGACTGTTAGGCATAATTATCAGGAGGCTTAGCCTCTCCTTTGCAGGAATAAACTTCACAGGGGCCAGCCTCAAGTGTGAGAGCTCAGCCTATTGAATTGGTTGTCCTTATTGCTTGCAAGAATATCAGGAATTCCCCAGATGGGGAGGTTTAACATTTCCTCCTTTCTTCCTAATCTCCCTAAGGGACTTTGCAAATACTTTTCTTTAATTTTCTACCCAAATTACTCTGAGAAATATGGGGGCATCACACATATCTGTACAAACCAACAAGATCTCACACCCTTTTCAAGATACCATGTAATTATGATGTTCAAGTAATCTGATCATGCAAGTTAAATTAGATAATTGCTACTCAAAATATAAATTTTGCACCAAATACACATCTCTCCTTTTGGTTATGAACGGAAGTTGAAGTTTGAAAATATCAGTCATATGTACTTTACCCAGTATTCTGATTTACTTTGGTCCGATCCAGTCAGCTTCATTCATATCTCTAGATGAAATCTGATCACTTTTTCATCATTTGTAACAGTTGCTGAATGGGGTACTGCTGACTTTCATAGCTTCACTGCTCTAACTCTGAGTCCAGGTGTCACATAAATACGTAAAATTTCAGGGAATGACCAGGTAATGTACCAGTAGCTCAGCATCTCAGAATTGAGAAATACAAGTTACAATTCCTAAATACATGTGGCTTCTTTAAGAGCTTACTGTTAGTCTTGAAGAAGGCTGAAGACAAACATCACAGGTGAAGGGATTATTCAGGCAATAGCATGCTGAGGGTCTAAAGTCACTTTAACCCGTCCTGGGAGGATATTTTATATTTGAAGGACTAGGTGGGGTGATAAGTGACACAAGGGTTTTGGCAGATGTGGGAGAGGAAAGGACTCTGGACCACTGGCCTGGGGGAGGGAGGGAGTGCAGATCTGGGGTGTGGACAAAAGAGTCTGTTTCAAAATCAGCCAGGTGTCAGTGGGGGATGGCTTCTGTTATTTTTGCCCCTTGTTCGGGGTCCAAGCCTATCATTGTAACATTCCAGCCTTGGTTATATATAAAAAAGGAACTAATGTGCAGGGAGGGGTATTGTGTTAGGCCAGGGAGGGAAAGAAAGGAAATTGGGCAAAGTGTTTGTTCTGGCTGCTGTCTGCTGTTAGGGGTGGACATGGGGGTTGTGGTTTTCTTCCTCCCTGGCATTGAGGTGAGGGGAGGAATTTCTTTGGGAGACAGGCTGATACTTAACTTCTTGTAATAGAAGAATGTTTTTTATATGGCTTTGAGTAATGCTGTGAACTGCAGACCAAATAAAATGCACTAGAGACTGTATGATGTAGGATCCTGCTGATATTAAGAGAAAAGTTATTAGTGGGGTAAGGATTAGGATAAGCCATGAGAACCATGAGAATTTTTGTCACCATCTATCCCAAGATTCAAACATCCATTGATGGCTTTTTGATGCCCAATCTGCTAGGTTTTTTGCTGCATCTCTGACAAGTCCAGACTGATTGACATAAAAGTAACATTTTTCCTTTAATTTCTTGGGAGGCTGAAGGGCTAACATCTGTTATGTATCTGCTTTTGGCTGGTGGGGTGGGGAGTATAGATCTGTCCCTACATTTTATGACAGGGCAGTGGCTGGTAGTGATACCTGCTTTAAAGCTGAAAAAGGGTGCTGTTATTGAGGGGCAAAGGGATGATATGATGAAACTGGTGGTTATTCTTGAAGAGTCTGGCATCTCTGGGTTTTCAGGTTTTTCTGGCATCAGAGTAATTTGGAGGTTTTCCAATTATTAAATTTATTTTTTTAAAAGCTGTGACCAGGACCAATGGAAAAGGTTTTTGCTTTCTCCAAAGGCAGCCCTTTAGCAGTTTTCTGCTACCTTAGGGAAATTCAAGGGACAGTTTCTTAAGTACAGGCTTACAATAATTACAAACCTAAGGTTTCTGAATTTTGCCTTTCATAGGGTTTTTTCTCTTTTTATTTTATTTATTTTTATCTATTTTTAATTAATTTATTTTTTTACATAGGCAGGCACTGGGAACAGAACCTGGATCTCTGGCATGGCAGGAAAGAACTCTGCCTTCTGAGCCACCATGGCCCACCCTCTCTTTTTATTTTTTATTTAGAAAGTATTAATTTATATATTTATATAAGATAATTATTTTTAAGCAGTTTAGATAGAGATTTTTAAGATTTTTAAAATTAATTTGCTATTAATTTCCAAAGGTATGAAAATATACATTGAACAGGTAAACTGACACAAATAGAAAGTTAGTTACACAAGGAACAGAAACACAGAAATACTTCTGAGAGGGACAACTAAGGGATTGAACATATTACCTTATCCCATTTCTACCTTTTGGCAGAAAAATTTTAATTGTAATGTTTTTAAATCATTTTGAAGCCAGATTATGTTACAGTCTTTATAGACTTATAATTAAAATATTTCCAACTTCTGATAAAGGTTCCTTTTCCAAAGATTGTAATTATAATCAATTAGGAGCATTTGACTATTACAGATGCAGGCACATATCAGCTAACAAATTCAAACAGACATTTAAGACTTATATTTAAGTAACATACCATGCAATAACTAAACCAAACACACCAATTAACAAACAGGCTTTAAAACCTTAGATTTCACTAGGAGAGGTTACAGGACACAGTAAGGTACAGAAATTATTTAATTAGGTAGGGTTAGTAGAGTATGAATCTAGACACTGTACAACTTGAGAAAGGTCAGAAAGGGAAAAGGGAACACGGCAGGGCTTTTGGCTTGGCTGTATAGGGGACAGGGCTGAGATTCTGTGGCAGAATCTGGAGATGGGGGGAGGAGGAGAAGGGGGCATGTTGGGCTGTGTTTTAGCCACAGTTGCAGCTCTGCCCAGAGGGGCTGCATAGGAGGAGGGCAAGAGGAGTTAAGGACAAGGTCTTTGGCAGGATTAAAGAAAGAGGTGGAGGGAAGGAGAAGGATTTGATAAGTGAAACAAGTTAGGCAGACAGAGGGAGGGGACCCCTGCCTAAACCAAAGGAAGCTCAGAGGGTGGTGACGGAGCATGGGGGAGGGGTGGTGCATGATCAGCAAGGTCAAAATCTATAGAGGACTCTGTAGGGGATTCTCCACACAGGGTTTTTCTGATTTCTTGGGAGGAGGGGAGATGAGAGGAGGGCTTCATGGAGGAGCAAGATTTGGTAGGTGGTACAGGATTGGCAGAGGGAAGGACAGTCATGGAGGCAAAAGAAAGCCTGAACGTAAGGAACCTCAGACCATTTGCCATTGCACTGTATGAAGTCCTTGAACTCTTGGAGGACTTGCATATCAAAAATACCATGTTCAGGCCATTGGCTGTTATTGTTTAATTTATATTGTTGTCAAATTGATGTGGAGTAAAACATGATTTTTTTTTTAATCTCTCATCAGGATAGAGCATTTTAAGATTACAGAGGAGACACACTAAAGGGGCGACCTTGGGGGGAACAGAAAGAGTGCTGCCCATGAGAGACCTGGAGAGTGGAGAGAAGAAAGACACAGGTGTGAAGAGGCAGCTGGACACTCCAGAGAGGAACCAAGACTCACCTGAGAAATGGGCAAATTTAGGAATCTCAGACACGGGGTCAAGGGGGGTGAGACAGGTGTCCCTATGTCCCTTGTCCTCAACCCGAGGAAAATGGATGATCAATTCTGGAACCAGGTGTCCCCAGAGTTGGGGGGGGTCAAGATTAGGGGGACAATTTCCCACAGCTGGGGAGGATCATGCATCTAGCGCTAGGATTTTCAGAAATAGAATGGCTAGGGACCAATTCCCCTAAAGAAATGGAATGGCTAGGGGACAGCTCCCCATGAAGAGGGCTCCAGAGATGTCCCAAGACTAACCTGGCCAAAGAATTAGCGCCTGGTGTTGTTTGCTTGGTTGACATTGGCAAGGTGCAGCATCATTACTTATCAGTTTGTCTTGATGAAGACTCCCTGGATTTGGCACCAAAATGTTAGATTTGAGGAACATCCAAAGACAAACTGATCACAGGCAAAGAAACTTCACAACTTCATTTCTTCTTGCAGCTGCTCAGTACTCCATTCCATGTAAACACCACGTTCCTTGTTCAATTCCTCAGTCATTGTACCCTTAGCCCACTTCAATCCATTGTAAATCATTAACACTTTCATGAAAAACACCTCAAATCTCTATTTCATTTCCCCACTCTCAGTTCCTCCATATATATACCTAGCAACAGGGTGGCAAGATCATATGGCAACCCCACTTCTAGCCCCCTGTGGAAATACCACACTGAC
>PVIY010045644.1:0-12294 GCA_004026745.1 Myrmecophaga tridactyla | reverse complement strand
ATGTGGTTGAAACAAGAAGGAGGAGCCCAGGCAGAGGGAATGGGTACCACGGAGGCTAAAAAGTTCATTTGAGATGGTACCTATACAAGTTACGTATCAGTTTAATGTGTTCTACGAAGAGGTCAACTCGCTCTGCTCGCCCATGACCTCTGGGAGGTCACTGCTGCAGGTGTGGCGTGGCCTCCCTGGCTCTGTGTGTTGGACAGAGTGGGTGTCTGTTCCCCCGCCCCAGGTCAGCCCCCAGGTCAGGGTCAGACCGTGGGGGCTGAGGGCCTTCATCCCCAGCTGATGGGAGCACTTCTTCGGGTCCTGGTGGGATAGGGAGATGTCCTCAGCAGCCCCAGGAGGGAAGGAATGTGGGGAAGCACAAGCTGGAGGCCTGTCCCCTGCAGGACAGCCTGCACACTGTCCCTGCTCCGAACACAGAGGCTCCTTGGCTGGGCGGGGGCTGATGGACGGCTGGAATGTGGGAGTGGGAGAGCAGGCGGCCAGCAGCTGCCAGCGCCGGGCGGCCAGGACGCTTGGATTACAAACTTGGCCGCGTCTTCGGAACACAGGGAGAGGAAGCCTTGAACATTCCTACAGGGGCCCCTCTGGCCTGGGGAACAGCCGCTTGTGGTTTCTCAGTATGTGGCAGTGATTAGAATGGGATTTGTCTGAAAACATACAAGTTTCTTAATATGTGTGTTGAAATGCACACTTTGGGGGTGAGTCAAGAACGGGTGGGGTGGGGGACCTTTCCAAGCAGGCCCAGCTGGAGACTTCTGGGCCCCATTTCCGAATCGAGACGGCGCTGCTTAAAATCTCGGCGTCCAAGCGGCCTTCCCGTCGGGGCGTTAGGAGGGGCGCCGGGAGCCACATCTGTGCTGTCTCCATCTCCGCAGGTGTTGCAGGGGGCGGAGTTCTCCCCGGTGTGGGTGTCGGAGGCGCCGGCATTCCTGGGATTGGTGGCATCGCAGGTAGTGCCTGTTCTGGTGGGGAGTGGGGGCGTCGTTGAGAGACTGCAGGGAAAAAAACTCACCCCCTGTGCCTGTCTCTCCAGGGGTCGGGACTCCAGCTGCTGCTGCAAAGGCAGCTGCTAAGGCAGCCAAGTATGGTGAGCGTCCCCAGAGGTGAAGTCCCGGGGCTCCAGCCTGCCCTGGCCTCTGCATTGGCCTTGGAGAGCCCAGGCCTGTAAAGCTATATGGGCTTTGCCTTCACTTATCTGCAGCAGCGTCCCTACCCCTCCCCAGAGAATGATTAGATTACTGATGGCCGCTACCACCTGTGCCCACCTCTCACTTGGTCCTGACCTCATCTCCCAAGCAGGCTTTGTCACGCCTCCTGACCTCCTTGCCATGCATCCTTGCATGTCCCTCTGGCTGGAATCTTGGCTCCACTGTTTCCCACTGATTGGCCCAGCAGGGGAAAGCGGACCCGCGCAGCACCTGGCTCCTACCTCCTACCCCCAAGGCAGACCCCAGATGTCTGCAGCACCAACTGTCTAGGCGCCCAGCCGACAAGAGTTTTGACTTCACTTTAGAAATAGACCACGTCTTTCCCATTCCTCAGATCCAAACACTTAGAGCTCTTTAGGGAATCATTGGGTCCCTCCCCATCTCTTCGATGAGTTGGATCCAGACAGGGGGAATGACAACTCATTTGCGATCCTGCACTCAGCACCTGTCACTCCCACACCTCCCAAAAGCCTCTGCCTTTGCAGGCCCTCTGAGGTTCCTGAAGAGTCTGGGCGAGGAGAACAATGCTTTTCCTTCCACAGGAGCTGCTGGAGGCTTAGTACCTGGACGGGGAGTAGTAGGCGTACCAGGCGCAGAAGTCCCAGGTGTTGGTGTTCCAGGTGTTGGAGTTCCAGGTGTTGGAGTTCCAGGTGTTGGAGTTCCAGGTGTTGGGGTTCCAGGTGTCGGGGTCCCAGGTGTCGGAGTTCCAGGTGTCGGAGTTCCAGGTGTCGGAGTTCCAGGTGTTGGAGTTCCAGGTGTTGGGGTCCCAGGTGTTGGAGTTCCAGGTGTTGGAGTTCCAGGTGTTGGGGTCCCAGGTGTTGGAGTTCCAGGTGTTGGGGTCCCAGGTGAGCTGGACTTGCTGGGTGTATATGTGTGTCTGCATGTAAGAGGAATATCGTGACTATTATCAAGGCCTTTGGATTCTCCCTAATACCTCATTCATCTGTCCTCTTTTCTCTGTACACTCGGCCATGCCTCATCCTCTGTTCCTTGAACTATAATAAACTCCCAATTGGCTACGACCAGTATCATCTTCTTAAGTTCACCTTCTAACTGTCAGGGAGCTCCTGGAAGAAGGGACTATGTCTTTCAATCTCTTTGTTCCCAGTCCTTAGCTGAGTAGGTGCTCAGTAAATGTTGGATAGATGGTTGGGTAGGTGGATGAATGAATGCAAGGATGGATGCATGGATGGGCAAATGGACAACTGAGTGGATAGCTAAGTGGTCATATAAATGAGTAGACAAGCTAATGAATGAGTGGGGGGATTGGTGGATGGATGGACAGATACAAAATGTGTGGATAGATTAGGCAGATGGGTAAAAGGTGGATGGATAGATAAATGGGTAGATGGAAAGAAAGATGGATAGGCAGGTGGGGGGCTAGATATACATAGAAGGATGGATGAATGGATGGACGGATAAGCACATGGTTGGATGAGCAGATGAATGGATGGGTGGGTAGAAGGATGAGTAGGCAGATGCACAATGGATGGTTGGGTAGATGGTTGGATAGATGGTTGGATGAGTGGATAGATGGGTGAATAAGCAGATGGATAGATGGGTGAATTGGTGGAAAGAGAGAAATGTGGTTGGGTAGGTGGATCAAGGTTCAAGGATAGCCAGACACATGGATAGATAGATGGGTGGGTCAGTGAGTGGATGAATGGTGGTTGGGTAGACAGATGGATAGATGGATGGATGGATGGATGGATGGAAGGATGGATGGATGGAGATAGGAGTAGATACATAGATATATGGGTAACTCTTCCTTAGCTTGATAGATAAAAAGGAGATGGACCAGCAGAAAGATAAGTGGACAGAGGGATATATATTGGACATCTCTCCTCCATTCTCTCCTTGATCTCTCCAGGGGCTGTGTCTCCAGCCGCAGCTAAAGCAGCCGCCAAAGCAGCCAAATACGGTTAGTACTGATAGCTCATCTTCACCTGGCCTGACCTTTAATTGCAGGAAGTAAAGTATTCTCAGATACCTTCTACTCCCACTCCTACACTCTCAGAGGAGCTCAAGCTGGCTGGGGATATGGAATGTACCCACAGTCTCTCCATAGCCATCGAAGGAGCCTTTCCCCAAGTGCTCAGAGAGGAGGGGGCTCAGGGGAGGGCTGAGTGATGACAGCAAAAGGACCTCCAGGATGTCCTGTCCTTCCTGGACTAGACTTGAGGAGGCTGGCCTGAGGCTTGTGTTCTCTTTCCCAGTTGGCCAGCATCCCTGAGGGCCCTCCCCAGCCTCTCCCATGAGGGCCTTTCCCTCTTGGTTCTCTTTCCTCTGCAGGGGCCAGAGGCGGAATAGGTGTCGGAGGCATTCCCACTTATGGGGTCGGTGCTGGGGCCTTTCCTGGCTACGGTGTTGGAGCTGGTGTTCCTGGAGTAGGCCTAACCCGTGAGCTTTGGTTCCTTCTGGGGAAGCTGGGGGAGAGGCAGTGGGGCTTCTCTTCCATCTAGGCAGGGGGAGCAGGGGAGCAGATTAGGCTGGGGAGGAGTTGGGGAGAAGGCAGGGAGGGTCTGTAAGCGCAGCCAGGCTGAGAGCCAGGCAAGGTATCAGAGGGTGTCTTTGCTTCCCATTTTCTTACAGCTGCAGCCCAGGCAGCAGCAGCTGCAAAAGCCGCCAAGTTTGGTGAGTGCCCCTGCCAGGGCCTGTCCCGAAGCCCAGGGTCAATGCTCACCCTCACTCTGCCCCACTCCAGGCCTGCTCTCCCTTGGGTCCAGAAAGAGCAACGGTTTCTCCTAGCTCAGAGCAAGTCCCCAGCATGAGGGCATAGCAAGCTCCCAGGTCTGCAAGCTTGCAGCTTCCTGACACCATCTTCCTAAGCCACATCGAGCTGTCCTGCCAGCTGCCCACTGTCAAAATGATGAGTCCCCTGCTGATCACATCCCATCCCCCACCCCCACCAAACCAGCCAGTGAAGGTGCCCAGAGCACCATGCTGTTCCCCACACCCCCACACACACACCCACTAAGAGGAGGGCAGGGCTGGAATGCTGCTTACTCCCCCAGGTGCTGCAGGAGCAGGAGTCTTGGGAGGGCTGGTGCCAGGGGCCGGAGTAGTCCCAGGTGTGCCGGGCGTTGGAGGGGTGCCAGGTAAGCCGCGTCCCCATCCCTGACTGGTCTGGATTGTTTCATGGAAGGGTTCCTGGAGTTGACCAAGATCAAACTGCATCATTCTACAGAAGGGGAGACTGAGCCCAGAGGCGAGAAGGACAGAAAGTGATTCCCCAGCTGTAGTTGGGAAGGGAGAGTCTTCCAGGGGCTTTTAGTTTGCCAGATGAAGGCGGCAAGCTGCCTCCCTGCCTGGGAAACGTGGGCCAGTTCTCTGTGGGTGCTGTACTCTACAGGGGACAGGGTGGTCTCACTGATTCCAGGGGCCTTTCTTAGGTGGGGGGATCTTGTCCCTCTTGCGTTCCCCTGGGCTCTTTCTCCTCCACCAGTCAGCAGCCAAAGGGAAGAGATTAAGTTACAGTGAAATTAAGTTACAAATGCTCTTGGTTGTTTTTCCACGTCACAAGTTTTCTCTCCTGCATTCCTTTTTCCTGGGGTGGGGGTGCGGGGAATGTTCCTGCTGAGTTTCCCTAAAAAAAAAAAAAAAAATGAACCATTTCCTCCAATAGGATACAGGTATCATTAGGATATTTTTATTAACAGAACCATAAGCAGAAAGCCACACAAATCTTGAGACTTAGATTAAGGAGAGGGTTATCACAATTCTGCCAACCATATAGCTTTGGGGTCCTTCCACCGACCCAGAGTTAGGATTTCAGAGCTTCAGAGCTGCTTCTCAAAGGCCCAGGCAGGGAAGGAAGGGACTTGCCTGGTTCAGCTGGACCCCAGGTGCCGGCCCCAGCCGCTTCCCTTCATGGCTCCAGCAGAGGGAGGGAAAACAGGAGAGGGACTTCGGGGAGAAGGGACAATTAAACTCACCGGAGCTGCATCCTGGGAGGGATTTTTGCGGTAGGGGCTGGAGGAGAGTGTGGGAAAGGGGCACTCGGGATCTCTTCCCAATCCCCTCTCTGCCCCACCCCAGGAGCAGGAACCCCAGCTGCTGCAGCCGCCAAAGCAGCCGCCAAAGCTGCCCAGTTTGGTATGTGCTCCCCCAACCCTCGGTTCTAGAGCACAGCCCTGTGGCCTCCCCTGCAGCAGGGCCTGGCAGCTGAGCGCCCCTTGCCCTCCAGCCCCACCTCACCTTCCTCGTGGCTTTTCACCCACTCGAACACCTGGGGGATGTAGGGGAAGTTTCTGATTTGAAAAGCAAGGTGATTCCAGGCCACAGTAAGCCCTCCGGGACCGGGCTCCCGCCTTCCACAAGGCCCTTGCCACCTCCCAGTCCAGCGGGGCCTGCCCCATCCCAAACCTCATGCTGGGCCCTCTGGGCCCCGGGACCCCTGGAGGGATGGCAGTCCTTCTTGCCCATTGGCAAAGTTCCCCAGCCCTTGCAATACCTCGAGGGCCCGGCCGCAGGTCCCCACACCTTCTTGAGCATGACAAATCTCAGGAGCCCACTCATGGGGCCCCCTGGGTGCCAGGTCCTGGGCCCAGAGTTCTGCATGCCTTAGCTCTGGGGACCTGTGGGCAGCAAGGTCAGGTCAGAATCTCCAGGGCTGTCTTGGCCAGAGAACAGCTTAACTTCAGGCCCGCAGACCCCCAAATTCACGCACGGGAAACAGACCCTTTTTTAAAAACTACCATCAGCCAGGGGAATCCTAACAGCAACCTCATGAAACTGGTCTCATGCTTCCCATTTTACAGAGGTGGAAACTGAGGTCCAAAGAGCTTATGTAACTTGCCCACGGTCCTGCAGGTCCGACTGAGTCCCTTTACTGGGTAATTCTGTCTCCTTCACCTTCAGAAGTCTCCAGGGGTCCTTGTCCCTCGAGAGGAGAAGAACTCCTGGACCTGTCCCCCACCTCCAATCAGGGCTCAGGAAATGGAGACTTTTTCCCATCAGCTTATCCATGCACGGGCTGGGGCAAGACCCTGCAGCTCAGGCCTCCCAGTCCAATACTCTTTCCATCACCTTCTGTCCTCTTTGGTGGGGACTCAGTTAAGGGCTAGCTCTTCTCACCTGCTGCAGGGATAGGTCCTGGTGTCGGAGTCGGGCCTGGGGTTGGCGTCGGACCCGGCGTTGGCGTTGGACCTGGTGTCGGTGTCATTCCTGGCGTCGGCGTCGGCGTTGGCCCCGGCGGCGTGGCAGGTGAGCTGCGTGGGCCTAAGGGTGCCTGAATCCTCTGTGACACCATCACTGAACCCCCACCCCCTCCCTCCCTTCAGGAGCCGTGGCCCCAGATGCAGCCAAAGCTGCTGCCAAGGCGGCCGCCAAAGCCCAGTTCCGTGAGTGCCCTATCTGCTTGCACGCCTCACCCCACCAGGCCAGGGTGGCCCAGAGCCACCCTGCAGCCCGTTATCAAGTCTTTGTCCCACACAAGCCAAGTGGTGTCCAAGTTTCCCTGTCCTTGTGGGTAAAGGGGCGGTGGGGGGGGGGGGGTTGCTGACAGCACCTACAGTGAAAGGTCATTAGGAGAATTACAGGAGTTAACCAAGAGGGAAGGGGTGTCACCGTGTGCAGCCCCGAATACCATGGGGCTGGACGTGGTGGCCAGTGGGAGTTTTAGGAAAACTGTCCTGGTGGCAGCCTAGAGGACGCGTAAGGGGGACAAATCTGGAGCAGGGAGGAGGCTGCTGCACTAGCCTGACCCCTTCCCCTGGGGCCTGACTCAGCCCTGCCTGCTGCCACCACACCACTGCCCCTCTGTTTGCAGGGGCTGCGGCTGGGCTGGGTGTCGGCGTGCCCGGATTTGGAGTTGGTGCTGGCGTGCCCGGCTTTGGGGTTGGTGCTGGCGTGCCTGGCTTTGGAGTTGGTGCTGGTGTGCCTGGCTTTGGGGCCGGTGCAGGTGAGGGGCCATTTAGGGCTGGGCAGAAATTCTGCCCTGAGCTCAGAGGAGGGAACAGCCTCCTCCTCTCAGCACATCCCCCAGCGTCCCTCTAACTTCCAATTCGGGTCACCACTCAGGGCTGCATGGCAACTAGTCCATTCCCTGTGAGACATTCCCCAGAGACAACTGAGGTAACAGATGCAAGCAGGCCAGGCAACGGGGCCTTAGGCTGCCAGATTTCAGAGTATCTGCCTCCTGGTTGGTGGTGGGTGAGAGTGCTCCAGAGAGAAAGCTCAACCCCCCAGAGAAGGAGGATGGAAATTTCTGGGGTTAGTGGGCATAGTGTGAATCAGCAGTGTTCTGTAGTCAAGGGGGCCACTAGGATCTCCAGCTCTTTATTCATGGCTACTGAGCCCCTCTGTGTCCAGCCTCAGGTAGGCCATGCTGGATCTGGAAGAGATGGAAGGGGAAGGGATTGAAGGGGGAGGCACAGTGCGGCCCTTAAGCACCTCATACTAGACTAGCAGGGATATAGTCAGATACCAGGGTCCTATACCCAGGCAGGATGAGCTGATGGCTGGGGAGCTGCATCTTCAGGGCTGTGAAAGGAGCAAAGGAGGCCTGAGGAAATCAGGGAGGGCTCCCTGGAGGAGGCAGAATATCCAGGCACAGAGCTCAGCTGTTGACTACTCTCCTCTTCTCCTTTATCCCCAGTACCTGGGCCCCTGGCTGCAGCCAAAGCAGCTAAATATGGTGAGTGCACCCACAATCACCCCACACATACACAACTCCCTTGCTGCCCACCCTCCCTGCCCACACCTGGACACCGATTCCCACTCCCAGCCCAACCAGCACCCAGGGCCCCGAGCCTACAACCCAGGGTAGGGACAGACAGGATGGAAAAAGGCAGTGACACACACACGAAGGTTGAGCACACTTGGCCTCTCCCCACTAAATGCCAGCCGTGCCTCCAGCCATTGTGACAATCAAAAGCCACCCCTGCACTTCCCAGCAGCCCTGGGAGTGGGGGTAGGGGGCAGTTCCACCCCCGACGTGAACCACGGCAAATGGTCCCTAAGGTCCCTCTGGCCCTGACAGTCTCATGGAACCCAGAGGGCCAGGGAAGGGCCAGGCTGTGGGGCATGTGAGGAGGTGACCTTTGCCCCCCACCTGTCCTCTGGCCTGAGTGGAAGAATTGGCCTCATCTGATCACTGAGGAGCCCCCTTCCCACCTCCTGGTCAGCTTGCATGCCCCCTCCATGGGCTCCGAGGACATGGCAGACATGCCATCTTCTCTGGCAGTCCAGCCTGGCCACCCCTACACTGCCTGTGAGCCTGGCATTCTTGGCCTCCTGGGGGCCAGGCCGGGGTCTCTGCCAGGGAACCACCAGTAGGCCCCAGCCAGGCCACTTGGGGCAACCTTCCACCTCGGAAACCCCCTTTCTTTACCCCCCACAGCCCCTTTCCTGCTTGCTGCTGGCTGCTCTGTCGGCCTGGGCCCCACCTGGCCAGGAGCCCGACTGTCTAGGGTCAAGCCACGTCCTGTCTGTGTAACATTGAGCATGTTGTAAACCCTCTGCTGTGCCTCAATTTGCTCATCTGTGAAATGGGCATTTATAACAGTGTCTCCCTTTCCGGTTGCAATAAACAATAAATAGGCTAATAAAACATAAAGCACTAACAAGTGCCTGGCACAGAGAGTGTCCTGGAGTGTTAGCTGTCAATAGCAGCTCTGGGCAATGATCAGAACTTACAGTGGAAGACCACAGTTGGTGCGTCCTTCCACTCTCCAAACATTTATAAAGTGAGCAGAATAAGAATCAGCATCCCTTTATAGAGATGGGGAGATGGGTCAGAGGGGCCTCCCTGTAATGAGGGGGAAATCAGGATTTGAACCCAGGACCGTCAAACTTGACACCAGAACCCTATCCTGGCAGTGACAATCACTGCTGTTCCTCCCCTTGGGCCTCCCAACACTAGGCCTGGGAGAAGGAGCATCCTGCAGGCCTGTGTTACAGACAAAAAGTCTGAGGCCCGAGTGGACCCCTGTTCTATTGAGAAGGGCAGAGCTGGGACCTGGACCCTGGGGTCTCAGAATAGACTTCTTGTCCATTGCTCCTTCCCCTGGGTCACGTGGCCTTGGTCCCCAGTCTGTATGCCTACTTTCCCTGGGGTAGGGAGACCCCGTTCTCCAGAAATGAGGGACTGACCATTCTGTCCCCTCTTCACAGGAGCAGGAGGGCTCGGGGCTCTTGGAGGAGTGGGTGTCCCAGGCGGCGTGAGCGGTGAGCTGAAACCCCAGGATGGGCACGGTGGGGAGGGTGCCTGACCCCATCAAGAGTCTCTCCCTGAGCTCCCTCTGTGTCCCCAGGAGTCGGGCCTGCTGCCTCCGCAGCCGCTGCCAAAGCTGCAGCCAAAGCCGCCCAGTTTGGTGAGCTCTTGCCGGAGGGGTGTGGGGGCCATGTGTGACCATGTCCCACGGAGCACATATTCCCTACTCCCCCTCGCCTGTCTCCAGAGCCCCTGTGCTCCTCACCCTAAGGGGGCCCATCTCCCCAGCGCCCAGTCCACCTCCCAGCCCCACTGCTTCCCTCGAAGGCCCACCTGGGCCCTGTGCTGGTACCTCCAGTCCCTCCGCAGGCAGCCCTTCCAGGGCCCCCTGCTCTGACCAGTACTGATTTAATGCACAGATCTCTCCACAGGCCTTGGGGGAGCTGGAGGGCTCGGAGTGGGAGGACTAGGCGTCGGAGGGCTTGGGGCCAACGGAGCCGTCCCAGGCATTGGGGCCTTTGGAGGTAAGAGGCCACTCTGCAATGAGTGAGTGCATGGTGGGTCCATGGGTCTGCTTCCCTGCCCTACTTTTGCTGAAGCTGCCCTCTCTGTCCCCACCTGCCCTCCCCGCAGTGGGCCCCGTCCTCTTCAGGTTCCTGCAGCCCTTGGGTGTGCCCGGCCACCAGCGGGGCCAAGGGCTGTCCCCTGCAGCTGGGTCCCCAGAGCCTCTCCCTCTACTCTCTCTTTCAACCCACCGACCACTTCAAGTGGGAGCTCATTGGAATGATGATGGTTATGCCCATTTTCCAAAGGAGAACAGCTTGGAGGGAAATGACTTCCCCACACTCTCCGCCATCATGGCGAGCCTCGTTGGCCTTGACTCATTCTTGGGTGACAGTTGTGTTCCCCTCACCTGAACCAGCCTGGAGGTTGCTTCTTGTGCTCTGCACAAGAGGGGCACACCATAGGAGCTTAACAAAGACTTTGGCTGAATGGGATGAAGGAGGGATGGAGGGATTGGCAGAAGGATGAGTCAGTGGGCAGTCGGGTATGGGTGAGTAGGTCAGGGCAAAGGATGGCTCTGGGTGGGTGGGGTGCTCCTGGGGCCTCATTGCTCCCCTTGTCCCCAGGTGTGTCCCCAGCTGCAGCTGCTAAAGCAGCCAAATATGGTGAGTAGCTGTCTGGCACTCTCCCCATTTAGGCCTGACCACTGCTAGCACTCCCACCCCACTCCAACCTCACCCCCACTCCCGACTCAGGCCTGCCCACAGCAACCCCTGAGGTCTGTCTAGGAAGCCCCTGACCCTAGAACCCAGAGGGGACACTCAGGGCCCCTTAAACAGAGTCTGGTCCTGATCCCCACACCTGGCTCTTCTCAGGTGCTGCTGGCCTTGGGGGTGTCCCAGGAGTCACCAGGCAATTCCCAGCTGGAGGCAGGGGCCACCTCTGCTGTGAAATCCCCAGCTCCACCCCAGTTTTAGAGGAAGCCTGCCTGGCTAGCAGTAGGGGTCCCCGGAAACTGAGTCTAGCACAGGAACCCGGAGAGATGGTGAAGAGGGGGCGGGCCACGGTGGCTCAGCAGGCAGAGAGTTCTCGCCTGCCATGCCGGAGACCCGGGTTCGATTCCCGGTGCCTGACCATGCAAAAAAAAAAAGAGAGAGAGAGAGATAGTGAAGAGGGCACCCCAGGAAAGGAAGCATCCCGGGCAAAGGGGCAGGTAGGTGGGGAGACCACCACAGACCCCAGACCCTAGCTAAGGAGCAGAGGCAACAGATCTCCACGCCTGACCGCTGGGCAGGAACCGGCTGGTTGAGAAAGCCACGCTGGCTGCAGGTGGGAACGGGGGAGGGGGTGGTCCTGGGCAGAGGGGCTTGAGGAGGCCAGTGCTGGTGCAGGCAGCCTGCCCCCCTGCCAACCCCAAATCTCTCCTGCAGGAGTTGCAGCAAGACCGGGCTTCGGATTGTCACCCATTTACCCAGGTACGCCCAGGCTTCCTGCTGGCCGGTCCCTGTCCCGGAACTCTGGCCATGCCCTCCCCACCCCCACCCCCACCCCCGCCGCAGCCTCATCTCCTGCACAGAGGAGCTGAGCCAGTTCTCGGGGTGAACCCCCTGACCTCAGATTCTGCACAACGTATCCTGAGCCGTCCCAGGGCCTCCCCCCTTTATCCTCACTCCCTCCGAGAGGGGGCATCCCCTTTTCCAAAACCCTTCTCACGCCTTCCGAGGCCCCTAGGAGGACAGATGCTTTTCCCACCTGCTCCAGATGAGTCAACCCGAGGTTCTGAGACTGCCAGGGACCCACCTAAGGCCCCACTGTGAGCCGCTGGCCCCCAAGACCCCAACTTGGTCCCTCCAATAAGCCGCTGGGCCCCCGAGGTCTCAGACTCGGCCCATGCAGTCCCCAGGGCATGGCGGTGTCCCCAGGAGGGGGCCAGCTCTCAGCCGCTCTCCTTACCTTGTAGGTGGTGGGGTCGGGGGCCTGGGAGTTGGTGGTGAGTCTGCAATAGCTTTTATTTCCCCCATGGCGAGCCCAGTTAATCCAGTTTGGGGGAAAAAGAAAGGAAATGAAGGCAGCTTAGTGCCCGGGGGGCCCATCCTAAGCAGGGCCCAGGGCCTGTGCTCTATGTGCAGGGGAGGGTAGAGGCCTGCTGAGGGAGGGGCAGAGTGGCCACGGCCCCGCCAGGCTGCTTCTCTCCAGGGAGGGGGTTCGAGGAAGCCCCCAGGGGAACCTCAGGGGCAGAAAGTGGGCAGAGGGGTCCAAGGATCCCCATTCCTGGGGCTCCCAGCCTAGCACTTGACCAGAACCAGGAGTGAGGTGGGGTCTAAATGGAGAGACGGACAAGGTCCAGTGGAAAGGGCAGTAGGCTGTGTGAGCGGAGGAAGAGAAGGGTCAGTGCCGGGGCGGGGGTGGGGTGGGGGG
>PVIY010045643.1:0-18959 GCA_004026745.1 Myrmecophaga tridactyla | reverse complement strand
CATGCATTTTCTAGTTGCCCCAATTCTCTTCACTCACTTTGGTTACCTGTCTGGCCTCTGTAGCCGTTAGAGTTTATCTTACTGAGATTTTTATTTTGTTTTGGTGTCTTGAAGCCCCTCAAAAGAAGTTAGCCATAAAAATATCAAAGAACTGGTCGAGTGATAATCCTAACATTGCTTTGTTTTAAAACTATGTATGTACACTAAAAGAACTCCATTAAAATAGACAAGGTGCTAGCTATTCCTATTAAGAAAGGAGTTTTCAGCATCCTAAAACTTTGGTCTGTCTTCAACTCCTCAAGGAATCAAAATATTCAGCCTTTCACCCCTCCCAATACAGAAATTAACCCTGTATTTCTATATTGTGGCACCCTAAAAACACAAAAGAGTCTCTTGCAACTGTGTAACAAAAGTAAAGAATAACAGGAAGTCAAAATAAGTCTCTTATCAGCCAAAGAGGCTACACAGTTCACAGAAAACTTGAAGCTTCTTCAGTCAAAGCCTACTGGATCTTATTTTAAACATAATTTAACAGGCTTAGTGATCTGGTTTCCCAGCCCACAACAAATTAGATGCAGCCAGCTGGAAAAGGGGTGGGGATGGTGCTGCAGAGGCAGTAGGCACTCAAAGAATCACAATCAAATCTGAAATCCTATAAAGTAGCAGAAAACCTCAAAATATAGGAGATTGGGGCCATTTGATATAGATACAAACAATCCCAGAGGATAACCTCCAATCCTGTCCAGAACTTACACTTGGTGTTCATAATGACCCTCTTTAGTACATTCTGCTTAAAGTATAGGTCAGGAGACTCTTAAGATGCATTTCAAAATGAAATACAACAAAAACTTTAAAAAACACACATGTAACAAAAAAACATGGCATTTAAAGGACTGCCAAATTCATAGAACTTTATATCCCTCGGTCCAAGAAACAAGATAGTGAATTCTTAAAGATGCCACAGTGTCCAATGCAAATGTGTCTGTTCTTAGTAAAATTCTATTAGAACCCCATGCTGTATTTCATGGTATCTAAAGTTGCAATTACTAAGTAATGATAGTTGGGAAAGTTCAAGACCAAGATCAATTATATACACTAACAAAGTCTTTTTGGGGATTCCATTATAGATAAATTACTAGGGCTGAGGATAATGATTCATCTGGTCTTATCCATACCTAGAGTAGGTTTGCCATTCAATTTTAAATTGGTGTCATACAACATGAAGTTTGAAAAAAAAACTGATCTCTATTTTGTTTTCACAATCTTATTGTCTGGCATACCAAAAATGATCTCATTTTTCTAATCACTGGCAGTCTCATAAGCTGCAGAACCCTAGGGGTTACAAACCCAGAAAAAAAAGAATTTAATATTGAACTTTTAAAAGTTCAAATTATCGTCTAAACTAGATTTTACTTATTAAATTTTTAAAATATATTTTAAAGAAAATATATTCTACGAACAATTCATGTAACAATTTATAAGAAACCTTACTATAGGGTCAAGTGTCATTAAAAGATGAAAATGTATGTTTTGAGTCAAAGTGCTATTTCTTCTCAGAAGTCTCTATAATACACATATAGATGTAGAGATTAAATGGCAGATTTCTTGATCTATTATTAGTCATCACACATTACACTCACTCTCGCCTCTGTAAAAGTAAAAGCACGCTCTTCTATAGGAAAAAGTAGCATTGTCAAGTTAATAACTTCCCAATGAGATTTTTAAAGAACTAGTAACTCCTGAAAGCCTTAAAATACATGTATATTTTACTTTGATGGCTATTCCACATTATGCTTCTGTCCTTTAAACGGTTCCTTCCTTTGCTTATTATGGTTCAAGCTTCTTTTAACAAATATACTGCATTATTTTAGTACAAATTTCATTTGTTAGAAATCAAGTCCAACTTGGTAAATTATCTAACTTAATTTACAGTAACCGTTGTGATTATTTACACATTAAAGGTCTTTGATGAAGAATGAAATGAAGACCACCTGCTGAGCTGAAGTGTTTAAAGCATTCAACAATCTGAATTTTGACCAAGTTTAAGGCAAGGTGAAAACTGTAACTTTTCTTGAATTTCAACTTTTCCTTCAGGATGATAATCCCAGGCCCTACTTCTTACTAAGTAGGCAGAGGTTTATACAACCTCTCTGCGTGGCCAAGAAAGATACCAAACAAAATCACCAATAATGCTTTCCCATTTCTATGAAAAAACATGCTAGTACGTGGAACCTAGAGGTTACAATATTAGATGGGAAAAAACCTAAATTTTAAACCAAGCCCATACTCTAGATGGTAGTATTAGGAAAACTTTTTCAAAAGCTAAAAGAAAAGCCCTCAATTTTAAAGAGCCAAAAAACTGTTTCTTACAAAAAACCTAGCAAAACTCCTTCTAAATTAAAAGCGTCTCCTAGAACATATCACCTAATTTTAGCGTTAAAATCTAGTTGAAAGGACTATGAAAAAAGGCTTTACATAATTTGTCCAGTGGTTTTCAATGTTCATGTTTCTATTTCTACCACGTCAATTTAACAGCTTTTCTACTAGATCCATTCCTGCAAAACGTTAGTGTTAATTTCTGACTAATAGGGCATCCTCAATGAATAAAACGTTTCTCCTCTATTCCCCCCTTGCCCCTCAGAAGGGTCACTTTTTTCCCTTCTGAATTTGCTACCCAGTTTCTGGACGAGCAAGGTAAACCCTAACCGTGCAGGTTTCATATAACTCATGAAACACTTGTAGACGGCCCAAAACTGCTTCCTCGGCCCGAAATATAGGCCCCAAACTCAAGGGGATGGGGAAAGAACTAGTGTAAGTCCAGAGTGGGGGCAAAGATACGGGGCGAGGAGCTTTTTTGACCTTTACCAATGAAACCGCCCAACACCCCAGCTCCCCCTCCCCGACCTGGTCGGACAATGGCCCTCAACTCCCAGGCCGGGAAGAGGCCAAATCATGCGGGGCCTGGAAAGGCAACCGAGGAAGGCTGAGAGGGAGACTGCATCTCCGGCCTAGGAGCAGGCTGCGTGCCGGGGCCTTCTCGGGCGCCATCACTGGGAGTGGGGTATGAAGGCTGCCCGGCGGGGGTATCGCCGGCAGAAGGATCCAAAGGGGCCGCGAGAACAGCGGAGGCCACGGCGGGAAGAACAGGCCCAGGTCTGCTCGGCCGACCCTCCCCCCTCCCACCCTGCGGCGCGTCCCTGCAGCCTACCTCCGGCCGCTTACCTTGTGGATTCTCTTCAGAGCCATCGTGGGAGGCGGGTGGCGGCGGCCCCCGGGGCGGGGACAGGGGTGGGGGAGGGACGGGGAAGGGGCGAGGGGACACGAGGTCGCCTTGGCGATTGCGGATCGGCCGGAGAAGACGGAGTGTTCAGCAGCGAAGGCCCGGTGGGACGGGCTGAGGGCCGGGGCCCACTCGGCTCCTGGGCCTGCCGCAGCGGTCACCGCATCACCCCGCGGCGGCCTCTTTATGTGCTGCCCTCCGAGCCGCCGCCGCCGTAGCTGCCTCTTCCTTCAAGGTTCACCGCCGCCCCCTCAACCACTGCGGATCCCTCCGCCGGAGAGCAAGAGCAAGCCGCAGGCTCGGCCAACGCCTCTCAGTCGGACAGCCGGAGGAATTGCCTGCCTTCCTGCCCGCTGCAGGTGGACCGAGGAAGGCGCGGGCGGGCGGGCGGGCGGCGCCGCCGGGGTGGGGCCGCGGGAGCGCGGGGTGGGCCCAGACCGAGAGGCAGGTCGGGAGGCGCGGGGATTGGCGGGCCAGGGGTGGGAGGGCCGGGCCGCGCTGGCGGCGGAGGGATACGGGCCGTCCCAGTGAGGTTCTTACGCGCCGTCGCCGTCGCAGGCACGGCCGCTGAGAGAATGACGCCGCGAAGCGCAGGGTGGAGATCTCGCGACAGCTGAGGGGCCGTGTTGGATGCTCCCGCGCCGCAACTCTTGAATCCCTTGTCTTGAGGGGTTTTCACGCGCTTGTCACTGGAGATAAATAAACTTCTAAAAGTCAGTGTTTTCCAGATCCCTTGACCGTCCGCATAGCAGTCCTGGGAGGAGACAGGCCCATTACAACGTTCCTGAAAATGGAAGGGACTTGTCCAAGGTCACACGGTTACTCTGCGGCAGTGTGGGTCCTTCCCTGAAATGACACATAAGGTCAGATCCCATTCCGGAAACCTGGGCACCTGCGGGAATGAGTTTCCTAAACCTGGCAGCCCAGACTTTGGCCGTCCCCACCCAGAACTCGAACGTAGCTGCCATAGGAAAGGCTCTCAGAGTTCACTCTGATTGGTAAATTGTTAGAAAAGAGCACTGTACGGATAACCTCCGAAAAAGAAGTTTATATTGTGCTCCGGTACGTAAAAACGACCTTGTGCTTCATATCGCTATCAGCAGTACCCACTGATTTTAAAAGACTAGAAAACCTATTGTGGGTTTTTTAGGAGACGGAAGCATATGTTCTGAGTATATATTCTGTGCCCAGTCCTAGACCAGAACCAGAGTGAGATGCAACACCAGGTCAATGCTCGGAGGTGCTTATCTGGCTGGAGAAACACAGGAGATTGGTAAGGTATATTTTCCTAAAAGATTCTCTGGTTCTAAGTCTCTCTTCTTTCCTCTTCATCTGGAAGGGACCTTGAAGATCATAGATTCTAACTCCTAAATTTGAAGAGTAGAAAACTGGGGCCCTACTTAGGGAACGATCTTGCCAAAAGTCACATAGGTCAATGAGAAATCTCATACTGCTTCATCTATTGGAGTACAGAAGGTTGGATCTGTACTCCAATACAAAGGCCATCGTGGATCTAGGAGTCGAAATTGGGAAAAAATGTCTCTAGGGAGGGTATGTTTGAGATTGGGGGTGAAATTAAACAAAAAGAATTAAATAAAGATTATCCATATTCTCATCATCCGAAGATTAACCACTTTTGGCTTATTTCCTTTCAGTCTTTTTAAAAAGTAGGATCATGTCATAATACTATTTGTAATCTATTTTTCAAATAAATAATATATCATGAATTTTCCCATGTCAATAAACTTGTACCTTATTTTAATGGCTACATATTCTATAATATAAATGTACCGTGGTTTATTTAACTGATTAAATTTTATGGAACATTTAAGTTTCCAATTTTTGCTATTAAAAATCATGATGTGAAAAAAAAATCATAATGTGATAGAAACCTGTGGCTCTATCTTTGTACAGCTCTAGGAGGGCTTCTTTAGAATAGATTCGTAGATGTGGAATTGCTGGTTCAAAGGGTATCCAGATTTTTGTACCTGTGTTCATGTAGGATATTAGTCTATGATTTTCTTTTCTTGTAATCTTTTCAAGTCAGTATCAGGGTTCTGTTGACCTCATATAATGAATTGGCAAGCGTTCCCTCCTTCTCTGTTCTAAAAGAATTTGTATAATTGCTATTTTTTTTTCTTCCAATAAATATTTGGTAGAATGTACCATTGGATCCCTCTGACCTTGGAGTTTTCTTTGAGGAAATAGTCTGATAACAAATATAATTTCTTTATTAAGTATGGGGCTATTTAGATTTTCTTTTCCTTCTTGAGTCAATTTTCATAATTTGTGTTTTTCAAGAAATTTGTCCATTTCTTTTAAATTGTCAGATTTATTGGAATAAAGTTACTAATAATATCCTCCTGTTTTTCCTTTTACTATCTGTAGCTCTGTAGTGATGTCCTTTTTTGTATTCCTGATACTGGTAATTTGTGTTTTCTCTATTTTTTTTCTTTATAAATCTAGCTAGGGATTTACCAATTTTATTCTTTCCAAATAACCAACTTTATACCTTGTTATTTTCTCTATTGTTTGTCTATTTTCTGTTTATTGATTTCTGCTCTTATTTTTATTGTATACTTTCTTCTACTTACTTAATTTGTACTTTTCCTAGTTTTTTTAAAGAGAAATTTAGATCACTGTTTTTATACTTTTACTTTTTTCGAATATTAGAGCTTAAAGCCATAAATTTCTCTCTTAATCCTGTTTTTGCTCCATCCCACAAATTTTGATCTCTTCTGTTTTTATTCAGCTCAAAATATTTTCTAATTTCCCTTGTGATTTATTCTCTGACCAAGAATTATTTTCAAATACTTTGGGATTTATTAGTCATCAGAGAAATGCAAAGAAAAATCACAGTGAAATACCTTTTCATACCCAGTAGAATGACTGAAATGAAAAAGATCGACAGGGCCGGCCACAGTGGCTCAGCAGGCAGAGTTCTGGCCTGCCATGCCAAAGATCCAGGTTTGTTTCCCGGTGCCTGACCATGCAAAAAAAAAAGATCAACAATAATAAATGGTGGCAATTGGAATTCACATACAGTATAGGTAGGAGTGTAAAATGATACAACCATTTTGGAAAATTGTTTGGTAATTTCTTACAAAATCAAACATATATTTACCATGTAACCCAACAATTCTACTTTTAGGTAATTACTCAAGAAAAAATAAATATATATGTCTACAGAGAGACTTATACAAAAATATCATAGCAGACTTATTCATATATAGCCAAAAACTAGGATGGGATAACAAATTATGATATTTTCAGTCAGTGGAATAATACTCAACTACTCAACAAAAGGATGAACTATTGATGCACCCAACAACATGGATGAATCTCAAAATAATTATATTAGCCAAAAGAAGAAAGATACAAAAGTATATGATATAGCATGCAACTAGATGAATGAACCTTAAGAGCTGTATGTTGAATGAAACGTCAGGAACAAGAAGACAAATATTTTCATGACTCAATTATATGGACAACGATAATATAAAAATTTGGTGAATTAAAGTCGAGAGCATGGGTTATCAAGTTGGGGCTTATTGTAATGGTCCTAGATTGTTAACTCTTACACCAGTCACGTATATTCAGGAAGTGTAATTGTTAATTCTAAATTCTGACATATTGAGCTGTTTGTATATAACCTGTATATAAGACTCCAGAAACTTCAGATATTTATGTGACACCTGAGACTCGGTCAGAGCTGTGAAGCTATGATGGTCAGCAGTACCCCATACAGGAACTGTTTTTTAAAAAAGTGGAAAACATGATCAGACATCAAGTAGAGTTATGAATGAAGCTGATCTGGATAGGACGAAGGTATATCAGAAGACTGTGTGAACGATGATATCATTAATATCTTAAAACTTCAACTTGTGTGAGACTAAAGGGAGAGATGTTTATTTGGTGCGAAATTTGTATTTTGGTGTGCTGGTTTGAAAGGCTGCATGTACCCTAGAAAAGCCGTGTTTTAATCAAAGTCCCATTTCATGAAGGTAAAATAATCTCTATTCAATACTGTATGTTTGAAACTGTAATCAGATCATCTCCCTGGAGATGTGATTTAACCAAGAGTGGTTGATAAACTGGATTAGGTGATGACATGTCTTCACCCATTTGGGTGGGTCTTGAGAAGTTTCTGGAGTCCTATAAAAGAAGAAACATTTTGGAGAATGAAAGATTCAGAGAAAGCAGAGAATGCTGTAGCACCGTAAAACAGAGAGTCCACAAGCCAGCAACCTTTAGAGATGAAGAAGGAAAATGCCTCCCCAGGAGCTTCATGAAACCAGAAGCCAGGAGAGAAAGCTAGCAGATGACGCCATGTTCATCATATGCCCTTCCAGCTGAGAGAGAAGCCCTGACTGTGTTCACCATGTGCCTTCTCACTTGAGAGAAAAACCCTGAACTTCATCAGCCTTCCTGAACCAAGGTATCTTTCCCTGGATGGAGGCCTTTGATTGGACGTTTCTATAGAATTGTTTTAATTGGGACATTTTCTCAGCCTTAGAACTGTAAACTAGCAACTTATTAAATTCCCCCTTTTGAAAGCCATTGTATTTCTAGTATATTGCATTCCGGCAACTAGCAAACTAGAACATTTGGGTAGTGCATTTCCTAATTTAACTTGTATGGTCAATTTTGTTGAACACCATAAGTATAGGAAATCTTGAACAGGGCATGAGATTTTGTTGGTTTGTCTGGGTTAGTGTGATGCCCTGATAAATCCCACAGTGATTTGGACATAAGTAAAGAAGTATTTGAAGAACCCTCTTAGGGGGATAGGGAGAAGGAGAGAAAGATTCAACTTCCCCATTTGGAGAATTTCTGATACTCTTGCAAGAAGTGAGGACAACCAAATCAATAGGCCAAGCCCCTGACCTTGGGGTTCCCCTCTATGAAACTTTTTCCTACAAAGGATAGGCTAAGCCTACTTAAAATTAAGCCTACAAGTCACCCCCAGATGACCTCTTG
This sequence comes from Myrmecophaga tridactyla, assembly GCA_004026745.1. Classification (NCBI taxonomy): domain Eukaryota; kingdom Metazoa; phylum Chordata; class Mammalia; order Pilosa; family Myrmecophagidae; genus Myrmecophaga; species Myrmecophaga tridactyla. Next base: position 10,699 of record PVIY010045643.1, on the reverse strand, counting down.
TTGCTCAGATGTGGCCTTTCTCTCTAAGCCGACACAGCAAGTGAACTCACTCCCCTTCCCACCCACCCACTCCCACCATAGGACATGACTTCCAGGAGTGTATATCTCCCTGGCAACATGGGACAGAAATCCCGGGATGAGCTGGAACCCAGCATCAAGGCATTGAGAAAACCTTGACCAAAAGGGGGAAGAGAGAAATGAGAATAATAGTGTCAGTGGCTGAGAGATTTCAGAGTCGAGAGTTATACTAGGGGTTATTCTTATGCATTATACACATATCCCTTTTCAATTTATGGTGTATTGGATTGGCTAAAGGGAAGTACCTGAAACTGTAGAGCTGTGTTCCAGTAGCCTTGTTTCTTGAAGATGATTGTATGAAGATATAACATTTACAATGTCACTGTGTTTGATTGTGAAAACCTTGAGTCTGATACTCCCTTTATCTAGGGTATGGACAGATGAGTAAAAAATATGGACTTAAAAAATAAATAATAGGGGAACAAAGGTTAATATATATTGGGTAGATGGAAATACTACTAGTCAATGAGAGGGAGGGGTTAGGGGTATGGTATGTGTGCTGGTTTGAATCTGTGGTGGACCCCAGAAAAGCCATGTCCTTTAATCCTCATTCCATATTGCTGGGTGGGAGCATTTTGATTGTTCCCATGGAGATATGACCCACCCAATTGTGGGTGGTAACTTTTGATTAGATTATTTCCATGGAGGTGTGTCTTCACCCATTGAAGGTGAAGTTGCTTACTGGAATCCTTAAAAAGGTAAACACTTTCCAGGGAGTCCCTTTTGTAGAGCCATGAGAAAGCCAGCAGACCCACCATGTTCGCCATGTGCCCTTCCTGCTGAGAGAGAAATATTGAACTTCATCGGCCTTCTTGAACCAAGGTATGTTTCCCATATGCCTTAGATTGGACATTGCTATAGACTTGTTTTAGTTGGGACATTTTCTCAGCCTTAGAACTGTAAACTAGCAATTAATTAAATTCCCCTTTTTAAAAGCCATTCCATTTTTGGTATATTGCATTCTGGCAGCTAGCAAACTAGAACAGTATGCATGAGTTTTTACTTTTTTATTTGTATTTCTTTTTCTGGAGTGATGCATATGTTCCAAAAAATGATCGTGGTGATGAATATCCAACTCTGTGATGGTATTGTGGGCCATTGATTGTACACCATGTGTGGAATGTTTGTATGTTAAGAATGTCTGTGTTTGTATGTTGTTTATCAATAAGAACATTTTTTAAAAAAGAATATGATATAGAGATTCTATTTAGATGAAGTCCAAAAACAGATTAACTAGTTTATGATATTTGAAGTTAGAAAGTGGTTGCCTTTGTCTGGGAGGTAGTTGTCTAGAGTTCAAGTGAATTTTCTGGGGTGATGGAAATGTCTATATATTGTTTTGGATTGGAGCTACACAGGTGTCTACAATTGTCAAAACGCATGGAACTGAATATTGAAGATCTATGCATTTGTTATATGTAAATTGTATATACATCTCTGTATATAATAAAACAATATTATAAATTTTTAAAGAGTATGCAGAGTTTTCAGGTCTTCTTATATATGAATACATTTCTCCTCAGAGTGATTTTTTTCTTCCTGTTCACCCTACCTGGATTTCTTAGCCCTCAGCTTACCTTCCTGTTATCCTACTGAAATTGTGAGCACACTGCATATTCTTGGAATTTGATTTCCCTTTTTAGTTGCTAACCCAGTGCTGCAGCACTGTAGTATTTTAAATTCTTCTCTTGGCAGAGGTGTCCCCAAAGCTGACTGCTGAGTCAACATGGCTGGAGAGTAAATGATAAGGAGGAAATTCATTTATATAAGCAGACAGGTGACTGCTGTGGCTGAGTAAAGGGTACAGCTGAAGCAATTTGGGAACACCCTGTTTTGTACCTCAACAACCCCTGCAGGACAATTCATTATGTCTCATGTGAATGGCTGACTAAAGATGATTGAGTAGCCAGGAATTGATTTTCTAGCTTCATCAGTGTGATCCCTTTTCATATTTTTATTTTAAGGTGTAGCTTTAAAACATAAGAATGTCCCCTAAACAAGTCACTGCAGCCATTAAGGTAATACTACCATTAGAGGCTGACCAATCTTCTATTTCCTTGCAAAGCTGTGCTTTTGAATTTGAAGTAGCTCATTTTTTTCATGGACAAAAATCAGAACAGTGGTTTATCAAAGGAATTGTGCTTGATTTTACATTCTTTTTATACAGTTACTCTCTTATTATATAGTTTGATGTGGGTTGTGCTCTACCTAATGGTATTTATTCTGTTGTTGGTGTCAAACCCCATATCCATGCCCTACTTCATTGGAATTCTTAAGTAAAGATATGAAGTAGCTTTGCCACCTGACTCCAATAACACTCTCTTACATTTGTCATCAGTCTGGTTTTAGGAAACTTTTTCTCTTTTAGGAAACTTTTCTGACCGGCCACCCCAGACTAGGTTAGGTGCCCCTAAGTTAAGGTGCTGCCATCAGAGATTAAAAACACTTTATTGTGACTCTCGGACAACTGTCTCATTCAGTAGACTGACAGATTCTGGAAGGCAGCAATGTTGCCTATGTAGTTCCTTTTTAAATCCCCAGTGTCTGGCATATGCGAGACACTTAATAAATACTTCTTGGATGAATTCACAAATGACTGTTGAGTAATGAGCAACTCAGGAAAACCCCTTTCCTTCTCACAGATTATTAAGTAAGACAACAGCTCCCTTTTTAAGACGCACACTCTGTGGTAGTCCAAGCCTTTATGTCACTGAACTTCTGTGATCAAAACCCAGTATTAAGGGGTTTACCCTGTCCTTGGAGGTGATATCATTGTACAAATGTGAACTTCACTCTAGTACAATGGCCCCACAAGAGGAAGAGATGGCTGTGGACACTTGTGCTTCTCCTACTGAGGTCAGTGGTGCTGACAAGTAGTATATACTTTGGAATCAGGGTTTTGATGATAGTGGATTTGGCTGGTTTAAAACTTGTGGGGCAGATCTATTGTTGGGTGTGAACTTTTGATTACGTTTCCATGAAGATGTGACCCCACCCATTCAAGGTGGGTCTTAATCCGTTTACTGGAGTCCTTTAAGAGAGAGACATTTTGGGAGAGCTCAGCGAGAACGTCCTGGGAGATGCTAAGCAAGGACCCACAGAACTTGAAGGACCCAGAACCTGTAGAGAGCCAAGAGAAGCTACCTGATGAAATCCAGAGCTTGCCCTGGAGAAGCTAAGAGAAGACCCACAGATGTTTAGAGGAAGAAAGCCACTGGAATCAGAAGCTGAAAGCAATGAACCAGGAGCAAGGACTAGAAGATGCCTGCCCCGTGACTTCCTAGCTGACAGAGGTGTTCTACATTGCCGGCAGCCTTTATTCAGAGTCCAGATATCATCTTGTTGATGCCTTAATTTGAACATTTTCAGAGCCTTAGAACTGTAAATTTGTAACCTAATAAACCCCCTTTGTAAAAGCCAGTGCATTCTGGCATATTACATTCCAGCAGCTTTAGCAAACTGAAATAATGTTCAAGCTCTATTCTGTTATGTTCTCATAGTGTGATGTTTGAGCAAGTTACTTAACCTCTTGAATTTCAGTTTTTCTCATCAGAAAAATGGGGATAATGTTAGCATCTTCTTAGGCTGTGAGGTTAAATAAGAAAATGTATGTTTAAAGTTCCTGGCCTGAAGGAAATGCTAAAAAAATATTAGCTATGATAATGGTGATGAAGATGATCATCATCATCAACATTTTTCTGAGAAAAGCACGATTATAAAAGACCGGTCCAGGCCAATCTTTTGCCAATCTTTTGTTGAGAGTCATCAACATGTTCTCAAGCTGGGCTTGATGTCCTGCTTCATGTTTCCCAAGTCCTCAACCTCTCCTCTTTCCTATGGATCATGTGGCAGGGGGTTGAGAGGATGGATCGCTTCCTGTAGACTCAGCCCTTACTCCGTGTGGTGGCAGTCCTGGGAGCTTTCGGCCTCAAAAACAAACAGCCTAACCATTTAATCTGAAGACAGCCCGCAACCACCCCCCTTTATCCTGGAGAAGAGGTGGGAAGATGAAGAACACTTGAGTGGAACAAGTTGTCCACTAAATCTGTTAACCAGGATTATTCGGTATCATTCAAAGGAAAGGTTAACAATTTTAAAGTGTGACTCCGTCATTTATTAAGCCTGTTGTTTAAACAAAGAATTTACCTATCTGTAGAAGTGGCTTTCATAGCAAAGGATGTGGACAAGTCACATACTTATCATAAGGAGGGGGAGGGGGTTGGGGGCTGTAAAGGTAACAAAAGAAAAGAACTGGAAGTTCCAATCAGTCTGGGAACCTTGGAAAGAAGGAGAATGTAGAGGTGGCCCTGGAGGGGTGGGAGGAGGGGCTGAGTACCGTGGGGTAGAATGGGGCAGAGCAGTGTAGACAGCTGAGTAAATTCCCTGTTTCTGAGGAACTTGGTAGTTCTCACAGTCTACAGCTTATAAGGGCCCAGCCTCTTCACTGATGGGAAAGAGATGAGGACCCAGAACTCAACACTCAATGGCTTTGACAGCAAACAAGATATATAATATAAGCCTATTTGATTTTTCAGTAGTGTAGAAAGACTACATGATATAGTGTATATGAATTGGTATATACATAGAAAAAGATCTGCATTTGGTGGTTATATGAGGGGAGACTATGAAGAACTTTTGCTTTGTAAGCCGTACATTTGTGAAATGTTGAATGTTTTACAATGAACACATATTACTCATATACAAAAACAAAACAAAAGCTTCAAATTTTAAAAATCTAATAGCATAGCATGTAATAGGAAAAATTGAGCACAATAATCTATCCCCATTGATGGGGGACAGTTAATTAGGTTACCAGAATTCATACTACGGAATACTGTGCCACCACAAAAAGAATGACTTAGGTTCATATATCCTGCTGCAGAAGAATTATTGTATAAAAAGAAAAAAAGCAAATAGATGTGTTTGATATAATTCCATTTTTGCCAGTTGAAAAATGTCTTAATGATGTATACATATACAAAAATTCCTGGAGCTATAGACTTAAGATTTGCACAATTTATTGTAAGTTATACCTCAATAAAAAAAGTAAAAAAAACAAAAAACAAAAAAACACACCTGTAAGAAATCTTGGTTGTGTGTTTTATTACTCAGAGTTCTCCAGGGGAACAGAACTGTAAATATGAGATATTATAAAAGTGTAAATCAGGCAACTGTGGGAATGTACAAGTCCAATTTCCATAGGGCAGGCCATGAGCTAGTAACACGGATGGTCTTCAAGGAATTCCCTAGGAGAAGCTGGCTGAAGTAGAAATGAAAGTTCTCTCTTCTGACTGCTGAAGTCATCATCTCTCCCTTTAAAGTCTTCAACTGATTGGATTAAATCCAACTGATTGGGTTCTCTCCTATTGCAGGAGACACCTCCCTTAGTTGATCATAGATGTAATCAGTCATAGATGCAATCAACTGGCTGATGATTTAAGTCCATGAAATGTCCTTGCAGTAATGGTTAGGTCGGTGCTTGCTTAAACCAAACATTTGGGCACCATCCCCTGGCCAAATTGATGCATGAACCTAACCATCGTGTTTGTGTGTGTGTGTTAGAATGTGCATAGAAAAAGGTTCAGATGAATACCAAAATTTTAACTGATGTCTTAGTTGTCCCTGTGAAATTTCATGGGGAAAGTGAGGAAGGTTTCTTTCATTTTTTGCTTTTTTATACTTCTACATTCTTTACATATCTTAATAATAAGTATGACTTGCTTTTGCTGTTAACAACAATAACAAAAATGAAAGAGAAAAAGTATACCTTTATCTGCTCTGAGGTTCCCTAAATCACTCCATTGATTTCAAGAGCATTTTTGCTGCCTTCCCTCTCAGTAGGAAAAGAAAATGAAGAGAAAGCATATCAAAGCACTTCAGGCAAATTGTATCCAGTCCAGATAACGTTTTTTGCTGATTTCCCTCAAATTTGCATTAAGGAAATTGAACTTTTGGATGAAGTCAATTTTGTTTAAGTGAGAGAGCAGGTGAACCTTAATAGTGTGGACCCACGATCTTGTAACATCAGCATTGCTCTCAGGAACGAATTGGGATTTGGCAGGGGAGCTCCGCGTGAACGCTATCAGTTTTTAAAAAATGGCTATTTTTATAGATGCCCTAGAAGCATTCCTTTGGAAAGATTTCTGTTCTGATGAAAGCTAGCCAGTGGGAAACAGGCACGGAGGACCTGGGAGTTGGAGAGGCAGGGGATGATTTGAGAAACGCCATTCGCGGTAAGAAAGCTATTTCTGCAGCCCTGCCCCTCCTCTACAGCTTTTGGCTGGGTCCAGTTCCGGGTGTAGCCGCGGGGGCAGCTGCCGCCCTCCCACGGGTGAGGACGGTGACCCGTGGGCACAGCGTCCTTCCTATGCAGTCAGCCCCTTTGCAATCCAGCCCATCAAGAGAGATGCTTGGGTCTGGAGGAAGCACAGTGGCCAAAGAGGTGACCCTAAAATGGGGCAGGAGAGGGGACATCCTAGCAGAGGCTGAGGGTGACCAAGCGTTCATCTTTAACAATGGAACTAATGTACAGTAACCAAGGTCCATCCTTAGGGCGTGGAAGAGGGGGTGCCTCACTAGCTTTACTATGTTTTGTTAATGTTGTTTCTTGTGATGAAAATTTCTTTTAAGATTTTTTAATCTAAGAAATTTTAAGGTTTTTATAAAAACATGCAAATGTTTCAAACGATACAAAAATCTAGAGTTGAAAAAAATTCTATAGAGATGAAATTGATAGCTCTATTCCCTAGTTCTACTCTCCCTGCTCTCCCTACAATAATCACCATTAACAAATGGGTGTGTGTCTGCTCAAACTCAGCACAGGCTGATTTTGACAATCCACCCTTAACCTAAGCATTGGTTTTCCCAAATGTAAAATAGTTAATAACTGATTTTTTTTTTACATAAATGGGCTTACACTATACATAAGATTCTGTAAATTTATCTTTTTAAAGCTTTATTTTGAAATCTTTATAGATACAGAGAAAGTTGCAAAGTAGTATGGAGAGTTCCAGTGTGTCCCTTAATTCAGTTTCCCCCAATGGTTACATCTTACATAATTATAGTACAACATTTCAAAACCAGGAAATTGGTGTTGGTACAGTGTGTGTGTATATAGTTCTATGTCATTTTATCACATGTACCGATTCCCATAACCATCACCACAACCGGATACAGAATATTCCACCTCCACAGAACTCTCCCTCATGCTACGTCTTTTTTTTATTTAAAAAAAATATTTTTTATTGACAAATCTTCACACAATACAGTCTATACATGGTGTACAATAAATGGCTCACAATATTATCACATACTTGTGTATTCATCACCATGATCCTTTTTTAGAACATTTGCATCACTCCAGAAAAATAAATAAAAAGAAAAAAGAAAAAAATCACACATCCCATACCCCTTACCCCTCCCTCTCATTGACCACTAGTATTTCCATTTACCCAATTTATATTACCCCTTATCTCCCCTATTTATTCATTTATTATCCATTTTTTTAACTCATTTGTCCATATCCTGGATAAAAGGGGCATCAGACACAAGGTTTTCACAATCACACAGTCCCATTGTAAAAGTTATAGCATTATACAGTCATCTTCAAGAATCAAGGCTTCGGGAACACAGCTGAACAGTTTCAGGTACTTCCCTCCAGCTACTCCAATATATCATAAACCAAAAAGTGATATCTATATAACACATAAGAATAACCTCCAGGATAACCTCTTGACTCTGTTAGAAATCTCTCAGCCACTGAAACTTTATTTTGTCACATTTCTCTCTTCCTCCTTTTGTTCAAGAAGGCTTTCTCAGCAAAGAAAAAAATTCTCACAAAATGAAGTGGAGCAGTTCTCAATGTATGGTCTAAGGTACCCATGAGGGGTACCCCAAGATTCTTCTGAAGGGTCTGCAAACAACATACTGCAACAGGCAATGCAGAAGCAGATATGAGAATCCAACCATCTTCTGGACTTGGAAAAATGTAAAATACGACTACAATTCTCACTAAATGTTTCCTTGCTTTTTTGTTTCTTTTGGTAAAAATTACTTTTCATAAAATGTTCTATTTATGCTAACATGTAATGGTTTTATTATTATTATTTTAAATGAATTAATAAATAAGGTATATGGGATCTTGGGCCCCAAACCTTTGAGAACTGCTGAAAAAAAAAATGGCTTTCTCAATACCAGGATTCCAGGTCCCAGCTCATCCCAGGAATTCTGTCCCACATTGCCAGGGAGATTTACACCTCTGGGAGTCATGTCCCACGTTGGGGGTGAGGGGAGGGCAATGAGTTCAACTACCAAGTTGGCTGTAAGAGAGGCCACATCTGAGCAACCAAAGAGGAGCTCTAGGGGTGACTCTTAGGCCTAATTTTAAGTAGGCTTAAGCCTGTCTTTTGCAGGAATAAGTTTCATAGGGGCAAACCCCAAAATCGAGGGATCAGCCTATTGATTTGGTTGTCCCCACTGCTTGCGAGAATATCAGAAATTCTCCAAATGGGGAAGTTGAATATTTCCTCCTTTCTCCCCAGTCCCCCAAGGGGACTTCACATCATGCTACCTCTTGATAGTCACACCCACTCCTTTCTGCCCTGGCAACTCCAATCCCTGGTGACTACTACTCTATTTTACATCTCTATAATTTTGTCATTTCAAGAATATTATATAGGATTTTGAGGGCCAAGATGGCGGCTTAGCAATGTGTGTGTTTTAGTTCGTCCTCCAGAACAACTACTAAATAACCAGATACAGAACAGCTCCTGGGGCCACATCAGTGACTGGACACACAGTGTACCCCAGTCTGGACCAGCTGGACCGGCTGCAAGCCCCCCCAGAACCGTGAGTGCCCCAAGCCATGGCGACCGGTGCCCCTTCCCCACAGGTTGCTTCCCAGAGAGGGAAGGAAAGAGACTTTAACAGCAGCAGGGGCTGAGCCCAACCAAACATCAATTGTGGCATTAATTAACAAATTCTGACTACTATAAAAAGGCCCCCAGCTCAGGTGAACGTGGTCAAAGTGGAGGTCGCTCATTGGGCTGACAGAAAAAGAAAAAAAGCAAAGAAACAGATGTTTTTGTGGCTGTTTCCACAAAGGCTTGACTGTATTTGGATACAGTGGCAGGGCTTCTCAGGCTGCAGCTGCCCCAGGCATAGGCAGAAACAAGCCCATTTGAGGGCTTGTCTGGAGCCTGTGCCTTCCCCAGGGAAAGGGTGAAGCCCAACTCAGGTGGAATCCCTCCCTCAAGGAATTCAGACACCAGGGCTTGGTAATTTGAAGCCATTAAAACCAGCCTACAACCTCTCCTCTGTCTCCAAAATGCCCCCAGCAGGGAGAGTCTGCCAAAGTTAAAGGTACCACATTACCTTATGCTGGTGGGACCTGCAGGCAGACAAGCGCCACATACAGGACAGGATAAGAAAAACAGAGTCCAGAGACTTCACAGGAAAGTCTTTCAACCTGCTGGGACTCACCCTCAGGGAAAACCATCCCAGGTGATTTTTCCCCCTGATAGGAGGCCAGCTTGGTCTGGAAAAATCCAGCTGGGGTCTATAAAACCTATGAAGACCCTCCTAAGGGTGCGGGGTGCGGAAAGGCACCATACAAGCAGGGCAAGAAACAAGAACTGATAAATTCTCCTCTGTTAAACAAAACCTAAGCTAGAGATCCAGAAAAAGTTGAACTGAATGTCAAAGAACAGATAGACAACAAATTCATCCAGCAAGAAAACCTTAGGTAAAAGAAGTGAAAGCAATATCCAGAATAAACTAGTTAAGGTAATTAAATGCCTGGATGCCAGCAAAAAATAACAAATCACACCAGGAAAATTGAAGATATGGCCCAGTCAAAGGAACAAACCAACAATTCAAATGAGATACAGGAGCTGAAACAATTAATTCAGAATACACAAACAGACATGGAAAACCTCATCAAAAACCAAATCAATGAATTGAGGGAGGATATAAAGAAGGCAAGGAATGAGCAAAAAGAAGAAATGGAAAGTCTGAAAAAACAAATCACAGAACTTATGGGAGTGAAAGGCACAGTAGAAGAGATGAAAAAAACAATGGAAACCTACAATGGTAGATTTCACGCATGAATATACGTGTTTTGTGGGTGTCCCAGAAGGAGAACAGAAGGGAAAAGGAGGAGAAAAACTAATGGAGGAAATTATCACTGAAAATTTCCCAACTCTTATGAAAGACTTAAAATTACAGATCCAAGAAGTGCAGTGTTCCCCAAAGAGAATAGATCCAAATAGACGTACTCGAAGACACTTACTAATCAGAATGTCAGAGGTCAAAGAGAAAGAGAGAATCTTGAAAGCAGCTAGAGAAAAGCAATCCATCACATATAAGGGAAACCCAATAAAACTATGCATAGATTTCTCAGCAGAAACCATGGAGGTGAGAAGGCAGTGGGATGATATATTTAAATTACTAAAAGAGAAAAACTGCCAACCAAGAATTCTATATCCAGCAAAATTGTCCTTCAAAAATGAGGGAGAAATTAAAACATTTTCAGACAAAAAATCACTGAGAGAATTTGTGACCAAGAGACCAGCTCTGCAAGAAATACTAAAGAGAGCACTAGAGACAGATATGAAAAGACAGA
>PVIY010045642.1:0-18965 GCA_004026745.1 Myrmecophaga tridactyla | reverse complement strand
CCTTTGCCTGGAAAAGAAATCCACAAACTGGTCTGTTTTCAGATTTAAAAAACTTTTATTTAAAATTTTTTTAATCGTAAATAACTTTCCGTGAAAAAGGTTAAATTGCCCCACGGGTAGGAGGGTGGGTGTGGGGTGCAGCCCGGGAGGTGCAGGGTGGTGCATGACACTCCCCCCGACCCCTGAAATTCAGAAGGGGTGCTGGGCTCTCCCTACTCCCCTTCCTGGTCCCCGCGGTTCTAGAAGCTCAGCAAAGCTCCCAGTTAAGTCTTAGCTATGGCTACACTCACTACATTAGTCTGTCTGTTGCCCGCCCTGCAGCTTGGCTGTCCCTGCCCCCACCCCTCCCCCTCCCGAACCCCAACTTCCTGCCACTCTCAGCCTCGACTCAGGTGCGCAGATGAGGGCTCTGCAACCGCAGCCACCCCTAAGGGTGAGCCAGGCAAAGACTCCAGAGGCATCAGAGAGAATCTCCTTGCCCCCACCCTACATCCCCACCTCAATTCTGCCTCCTGCATCCCCCACCCCAAGTCCCTCCTCCACCCATCCGCTGCCTGCCCTTGCCCCAGGGAAGCTTTGCCGGGAGAGGCCTCCAGGGGGTTAATTTGCTGTCACCTAATTAGCATCTGTTGTACCTGGGAACTTTCTCTGGATAGAGACCTGGGGAAGCGAGAGCGAGCCAAGCAGTGTTGAAGCTGGGGCTGCTCTGGGCAGAGCCCTGCTCCTCCCCCCGCGCCCCGGCCAGGCGGGTCCCTGCTGGCCTCAGGTCTCACAGCGCGGGCCCTTCAGCCGCTGCCTGGGGCAGGGGACACATGAGCCAATGAAACACTGAGTGTATGTGGGTGGAGGGGGCGGGCAGCAGTTCTGGTCCTGAGCCCGCAGTCCTCAGCCTCCTGGGCTTGAACCTGCGGGCGTCCCGGGGGCGGGGGGTGGTGTAGCCCCTTGGGGCCCAGCCTCGGGAGACCTGGACCAGCTCCTGCCTGGACGGGGGTGGGGGGTGGGGGGTGGCCGCGGGCCTGTGTCGGGGAATCAGTTCTGGGCCTTGACTTGGGCATTGTCTGGAGGTGGGGCAGGGCCTGGCCTCTTAAAAGAAGGCGCCCACGCTGGCCCAGTCCTGGAGGTCGGCGGCCAGGGTGGCGTCCCCGGCCTCAAAGAGGGGCTCCGGGGGCAGGCAGCCACTGCCACTCTCGTCCCAGGGGTGCTGCAGGAAGGACGTGGCCAGGAAGGTCTCGTCGAAGTCCAGGCTGTCAGTGGCCTGCTCCCCGGGAGGACCCCAGGTGGCAGGGCAGTCGATGTGGCGGCCGTGGACAGTGAGGTCCACGTCCCCCTGCGAGGCGGGGCTCAGCGGCGGGCTCAGCTCCAGTGCCCCCAGCGTGCCCAGCTCCCCGCCCAGCGCGCCGGCGTCGAAGACGGCCTCCCAGTCAAAGTTGCCTTTCAGGGGCTCCAGCTCGCCCTGCTCTTCCTGGGTCAGCAGCAGGGTGCTGGGGGCCCGCGGGACCTTGGCCACCCGCTTGGGCAGTGGCTGCTTGCGCTTGTGCCCGGGCCGGCTCTCGCCCGCACCCCAGCCCGCCTCCCCGGTGGCCTCCTCGAACTCCCGCAGCAGCCGCTGGGCCTCGGTGGTCACGCTCAGCGGCCCGGCCCAGGGGGCGGCGCCGGGCTCCCGCACAGCCTGGCGGGCGAAGGCAGGGTGGATGTGGACCGGGGGCAGCCGCCGCTTCTTGAAGGCCCCGTTGAGCAGCCGCTCGGCGTACTGGGGGTCGATGCGCCAGAAGCCCCCCTTGCCCGGCTCGTCCTTCTCCCGAGGCACTTTGATGAAGCACTTGTTCAGGGACAGGTTGTGGCGGATCGAATTCTGAGCACAGGGGGAGAGCGAGAGACAAAGAGAGCGAGCGCTGGGTCAGTGGGAAGGGCTGGTGACGGGGTGGCCCGTGCTGCCCCTGCGCACACACATGCGCACACACGCGCACACACACACTCACACACTCCCTGCAGTGGTGGTGGGGGAAGAGGGATGTGCTGGTTTGACTGGGCGGCACTGGGACACCAGCCACAGGGTCCTGGGGGCCGGTGCTGTCGGGGGCTTTTGTTCCCTGTTGCTGGGATATCCGCCTGCTCAGTCATCCGAGCCTGGAGCCGCAGGGTGCCTCTCATGCCACCCCCACGCCTGCCCCCGCCTCTCCGGCCTCTGGCCAAAGCCCTCGGCTCCCCCAGGGCCTGGACTGCCAGCTCCCTGGGCCTGGGCCTGGGCCTGGCTGGTTCTCTCTGTTTGTGGACTGTGTGTGTGATAGAGAGAGAGAGAGAGAGAGAGAGAGAGAGAGGGAGAGGTTGAAGGGGGTGGGGGATGCTCTGGTGACTCTCCCTGTTTGTTAGCCACTGCTGGCCTGGGCTGTGGCTCCTCACGGTCCCAGCCTCCCACCCTGGGCTCTGAGGCCCCCGCTGACCATTACCCGGCCAGAGGCACAGTGCTCGTTCCTGGGGCCAGGTGGGGGCCGGGTCTCAGCTTTCTCTCTGAGGCTACAAAGGGCCACAGTCCCAGGGTCAGGGTCTGGTGGTCAGGCCCAGGTGGATGGGGAATGGCTTGAAACTGTGATCCTGCAGCCAGCCCCTTTGCGTGCCCCAGGGAAAAGAGACCCTGCCGGTCTGGGGGCTCCCGAGGGTCTGAGCCTCGCAGGACCATGTCTGCTGGTCCGGAAGCCCTCATCCTGCTTTGTTCATTTTCAGCGCTTAGTCTTGTCCAAATGGGGGTGTGGGGCCGGGCCAGCAAGGTGGGTGGCTGGCAAGGGCCCCCTGCCAGGCCGGGATGTTTACTCGGTGGCCTAGGCCCCTTGGCTGCTCTGTGCTGGTCTCGGAGACTTGGAACGATAAGCCAGTGAGGGAGGCAGAACCCCTGTGGAAAGCACCTGGTTCAGGTAATTGTCCCCCCAGGGAGGCTGGCTGAGAAGTGGGGGAGGAGTGCAGGCAGGAAACCCGGGAGGGGGTGGGGCAGGGGGCTGGCACAGCAGCTTCAGGAGGGCCCCGGACCCCCTCTAGGGGGACACAGCTGGTCTTCACACCCCACAGCACTCCCCTCCCCCAGCCAATTGCAAAAGGCGGATAAGCCTGGCAGGGGGGCCGCTCCCGTTTCCGCTTCTGAGTCCGGCCCTGACAGACTGCCCCTGAGAAGGGCCGTGTCTAGGAATTCTGGGACTCGGGACAAGAATGTGTCCGCAGTTCATCGCCCTCCACCAGGAGACTCTAACCCTTGCATAGTCTAGTCCTGGCCAGCGGGCTGGGCCTGCTGGATGAAGGACAAGCTCCTTCCCCTCGAACCTCAACGTCTGCACTCCTAGAACATTCTCCCTCCTCCCTCTCTAGGAGCCAAAGATGGGCAGTTCCAAGAACCGGGTTCCTCGAAGGCCCTCGCTCGACGGCCTCCTCCCTTCTCGGGCCCTGGCTGCGCCGCGCCTACTTGGCCTGCGGAGCTGGGGTTGGGGAGGGGGCGGCCGCCGCCCGCGACCCCCTACCTGCCAGGTGGGATCGGCGTGGCGGAAGTAGCAGAAATTGTCGGTGATCCACTTGTAGATGGCCGAGAGCGTGATCTTGGTGGCCTTGCTGGCCTGCATGGCCATGCAGATGAGCGTGGCGTACGAGTAGGGCGGCTTCACGTGCGGGTTGGTGGCGTAGTCCACGTCGTCGGGGGGCGGGCCCTGCAGCCCCGGGGGCGCGCTCCGCGACGTGCACGACGACGTGGGCTTGCCGGGTGTATGCGGCTGCCCCAGGCAGGCGGGGTCGGCCGCCAGCGGGGACCCCGGCGCGGCAGAGCCTGGCACCTGGTGGTAGCCGTGGGGGTCGGTGCCCCCCGGGGGCAGGGCCGGGGCCTTGGCGTTGAGAATAGAGAATTCTTGCAGCCACTGCAGGCTGGTCAGGCTGTCATCCAGGGCGTCGGGCTCCTCCAGGCCGCCCTCCGGCCCGGCCTCCTCCGCCGCCCCCGCTCCCGAGAGACGCAGCCAGCTCTCCGCCATGTCTGCCCGGACTCTCCGAGGGGTCGTGCACCATCCAAGGGCTGAGCCGAGGGTGACTCGCCGCGCGCTCTCCGGCCGGCCGACTCCCGCGGCTCCGGTTACACAGCCGCCCCGATGCGCGCTTCCATCCCGCGACCCGGGGGTCGCCTCCTCCGAATAAGTATGTGGTCGCCTGCAGAGACCACAGCGGGAACTGAGCACTCTTACCCCACCCCCGAGGGGACAGGGTGTGGGTAAAGGGGGCCTCGGCTAAAATCGTCCCCGAAGTTGGGGAGGATCTTTCAGTGCCAAGGCGTGGGAGACAGAAGCAGTACCCTCGGGTCCGACCCTCACAGGGTCTACTTCTCTCTTCCTTTCCTCCTCGAGGTTCTAGGGAGAAGAGGGCAGGGGCACCCGAGTGTACTCCCTTTTTCCCGAAGAGCGGGAACCAGGATCCCTCCCCCCGCCCCTTAACAAATAGCAATGGGGCAAGGGAGTCCGGGAGGGCAGTACGATGGGACGGAGGGCAGCGGAGGCCATCTGATCCTTGAAAAGGGATAATAAGATAGGAGAACACGAGGAAGGAAGGGGATATAACAGAGTTATGGAACGGAAGCGGGAAGTAAGTTACTCTAAACTGCTCAGATGTCAACCCCTGGGCCCACCACTTCCGTCGGGGACGGATGGGAAAGAGGGTTTAGTACTGACGTCCTCCCTTCCATGGCCCGCAGCCCTCTCTGTCCTTACCTGGCTCAGAGCGCAGCCCGGGCCAGAGGAAGGTTCTGGAAAAGTTCCTCCCAGCCCCCGCGGCTCTCTGCCCCCAGATCGGGGGCGCCGCCAGCTCCCCTCTTCGCCCTCCCTACCCCCGCCCGACGGCGTCTCTCTGAGTGCCGGCGGCCGGGAGACTGGCATTAAGTAGCCGCTGGAAAAGGCTTCTTCTGCTGCCATGACAACACCCCGCCCCCATAAACAGCTTCTGCGGCTGCCATTGGTCAGTCCGTCTCCAAGGAGACCGCGAGCTCTGGCTCCGCGCTGCGGCTGTAACTCTCCGCGAACTCCCTCCTTCGGCCGCTGACTCCCGCGCCACCCAGCCCCCTACCCGCCATCGCATCCCCGCTCTCGCTTTCCCGCGCGAGGGCCCCGCGCTGGGCTCGGAGAAGCGCGCGACTCCGCGCTCCCGCCCAAGGACCCGGGAACCACCTTCGCTCTGTGCACCCCAAGGAACCGCGACTCCCGCCCCGCCCCTTCCTTTTTGGGCCCCTCCGAAGCATCGACGGCTCTGGGGACCGAGCCCCGGGCTCCAGTTTGGGAACCGTATCCTTGGGGTTTTCCCGCCTTTGCTCTGGGCTGCGAGTGGCAGCTCCTTTCTGCCGCCCTTTCCTCTCCCGATCCCGAGTGTCGTCTCTGGTGCCCGGCGAGCAGGTCTGACTCTCCGATGCCACCTGCTGCTGGTACCCGCAGAAACGCCACACCGACCGCAGACACACCAAGGCGGGTAGGGCAGTCCAGTGTCTCCCGGTAAGCCGTCCTTCCCCTCCCGGGCCGGGCTCTCTTCCGGCTCCTAGCCTTAGAGAGGTCCAGCAAGCTGACACTCCAGAGGCTTCTGAGGTGGCAATCTCTCCTTTTCCCAGATAACAGGAAGCAGAGCCCATGGGCAAAACTTAGAAGAGCCAGGAACCTGCCCAATTCTCCTAGCAGAACCATTTGCCTTCTGTAATCCCACTAAGCTTTACCTGACAGGGACTAAGACTAGAAGCACCCTGGCAGCTGCAGCCCTCCCTCTCCCCAGCCTCCCTCCTGTCACCACTTTCCTGCTTTTTAATTATGGAGGAGCAGCACTGTTGGAAGGTCTCGGATTAAACGGGCAGCAGCAGCAACAGGGCTGGATGGGGTGGAGTGTTGAGACGCTGCCCAGAAGCCAGGCAGAAACCCAGGGATGACCTCTTAACTCCCACCCAGGACAGGTCCTTTCCTACCCCTGGCCTTTCCCATTCCTCCACCTCAAAAATGTTGAAATGTGCTGGACAAAGATGGACAATAACTTTCATAAATAAGCCAGCTTTTTAGGTACAGCTCTCCTTCCCTTGTAAACAGTTTTATTCATTTTTAAGAATCATGCAGCAATCCATAAATATTGCATCCCTGGTGTCCCCACTGTAGTGTGCTGTGTGTGTACTCCAGGGAGGAAGGGGGGG
Source organism: Myrmecophaga tridactyla (assembly GCA_004026745.1). Classification (NCBI taxonomy): domain Eukaryota; kingdom Metazoa; phylum Chordata; class Mammalia; order Pilosa; family Myrmecophagidae; genus Myrmecophaga; species Myrmecophaga tridactyla. The sequence goes on along the minus strand of PVIY010045642.1, from coordinate 12,790 downwards.
GGTACACAAACAGCACCAACAGGACACACACACTTGCACACACCAGGTATACAGGTCCTAAAGCAAAATGAGCAACCAGCATGCCAAGTTCAGGGGGACAGGCTCCCAGGGCTCCCCATGGTGTCACAGCTTAAAGTGTGGGGTCTGTGCTCATAATATGCTCCCAGCGTGGGTATAAAGTCTGGTGGGATGAACAGTGAAGGAGTCGGGGTGGGGGGGCGGTGAGAATGGTTCTGGGAGGAAGCCAGGCCTACTGCAGCTCTCCAAGGCCAAGGCAAGAGCTTAGATCTGAGTGTGGCAGGAAGGAGGTGCTGGCCCCAGCATCTGTGCCCTAGATGAGGAGCCAGGCCACCCCATTCTCTCTCGGTAAAATGCTTACAAAATAAGACTGCTTCCTTCGGATGACAGATTGGGGCAATGGGGCTAGCAGCTGACCTGTGCCCTGATCAGGCAGACAAGACCAGACTTTCTGGATGGGATGTTTCCACTTATCCGAAGAGGTAAAGAAGAAAAAAGAGAAAACAGGGCCTATCTGAGAAACAAGGAATACTGGGCCATTTCTAACCCAGACACTTCCATCTAGTTACCAAGGGCTAAGGAGGGAGCCAAGGCCAGGAACCCCCTGGGATTCCTTCAGGAATCTTTCTGAGCCTTGTCCAGGGAAAGCACTGAGGAGCACATCCTGCGAGGAAGGTCACAGATCCTCAAGGAACGGGTGAAGATAATTACCTTCTCTTAGGGTTCCTGGCCTCAATGACTACCGTTTACCTGAATCTCCTTCATTTCAGCTTCTTCCCCAGGGATCCTCCCCGGTAACACCACACTGTGAAAACCACCTGTGGGGACAGGAGGTGGGTCTGTGTGCAAGTGCCTCCAGCTCAAACTTCAAGGAAACCAGGAAATGGGGTTATTGCTCAACATATACTGGTTTAAGTCATAAATAGGAAAGTGACTATGAAACTTAAGGGGAAAGGAAAGGAGATGAAGAGGGGCCTACAAGGCAAAGAATCCACTGAGGTATGTCAGAGAGGGTGGACGTGGGAACTCAAGACAGAAGCTTAGGTTCAGATGTGCTGTGAGGGTCTCAACCAGCATAGTGGGCCACCCTTCCTCAGGGCACCACGTAGCCCACCACTACCTCCCTCCTGCACTCTGTGGCCACATGGGCGCAAAGGACCCCTGGGCACTGGACATGGAAAGGTCTGCTAGGGCAACAAAACCAAACACTTTAAGAAAGGCCCCTCGCAGCGGGTGTAGCCAAGGGCTCTACCTCATCTCAACCTCACAAATAATTGTCTAATTTTGCTTCTCAAACTGTCTCGCACTCCACTGAACAATCACCTTTTCCATCAGCCTGCAGACAAAGCACCTATCCAAGAGCCAGGTGGGATGTTTTGATAATACTGGTGTTGAGAAAGGAAGTGCCACCTGAAGGCTTAGCCTGGCCTTGCTGTTTCAAGTTGTTGTTTATATGCAGTTACACTAGGGTCGGAGGACATGATTTAAACAGCATTCTCCAAATCTCTGAAATGATGAGCCTGTGGATGGCTCTGCTTAAACCAGGGGGACTGTACCTCTCCCACTTTCTGCTCTGAGGGTCTGGGAGGCAGGGGAGGAAAACACAAAGGAGAGGAGGATCCTGGCTGGCTCCAGCCAGAGGGATCCTTGCTGGACTGGGTGGTACCCGGATTTAGCTCAGCACTCTCCATGAATTCTTTGGGGCTCCTGGGCACCAACTGGAGACTACTGGGCCCTACCTCTTAAGTTTACTTCTACAACTATTGACCAAAAAAGGAAGGATACAGGGGCAGAGGGGATAAGAATCCCTCCTTACAGGACTGTGGTGAAATGTAATGTGCTAATATACAAAAGCTTCTAACCCAGTGCCTGGCACAGAAAAGTGGTCAAAAAATCTTTCTTGAAGTGTAACCATCAGAAGGAGTTCCAGGCCTTCATGAATGCACCTGTTAAGAAATCCTTTTAAAAGGTTACATTCTTAACTGGGGGATTCTCAGATTCGAGGTCTCCTTCCTAAGCAGACAGGTACATGGGCAAAAGGACACTAGCTCTACTACCAGAAGGAAGAAACCTTTAGGTTGCCACCGCTGAAGCCTGGATGTTCAAAGGGGGTTCCTAACCCTTTCTGAGGGAATTTCACTACAGTACACTGCTTCTTTCTCACTGGAGTTGTCCTCTACCCCTTCCCCCAGAGTTTTCAAATTGGTTAGATGGTTCACAGGCCAGAAAATGCCAGATGGGTGTTTGTAATGAAGCCACCAAAACTGAGTCTGTTTGGCCTACCCCTAGCAGAAAAAAGATCCATAAGAAACAACCAGCACGTGGATCTTGGCTCCACCTGAAGATCAAGGTTGGGGGAGACATCCACAGTCTCAGTTAAGAGCCGCAGTTAGAGTGGCTTCATCCCACAAGGAGAAAGGAGCACTTCTGGTCTCTTCCAAGGGGAAGGAACATGGTTACAGAAGATGTGGCTGGGAGAAGGAGCAGGCTGACCCACATCCAGCTCTCACATGAGTAGAAAGCCTCCACGTGTCTTGATGAAGATGGCCAGAGGCTGGTGGTCTAGCGAGGACAGGATGGAATGTGAGGACAGGAGGAGAGCCCTGGCACAGGGGCTGGGGGTCCTCAGACAGCCAAAGGACCCCACACACAGCCCTGGTTCTCAGGGTCCTCCAGGCTGCTGGATGACAGGCGCCGGTGCTGGGTGCTCCTACGATTGACTGCATTGTCATCAGCCTGCCAGGTACCTGGAGACGAGAAACTGAAGTTATAGGAGCAGGATGTTTGGACAGGTTGGAGGGTGTCTCCAGCAAGGCAGCTCAGAAGTTCAGCACAGAAGCTAGCAGGAGGCGTGTTATCTGAAGGTCTTATGAAGGAGCAAGCCACAGTGTATGAGAGAAAGAATCGGGGGAAGTGGGTGCCAAAGGGTGCAGGGAGCTGTTCCTGCCTCATCAGGCTAGGTAGAGCTACTGCCACTTGGTCCACTGACCAAGAAGGGACACTTAGAATGTCATTTCTTTTCTGAATGTACCCTAGTATCTCCTCTTCTATCTTAATTATTTGCTTTTGGAGCTTGTCTATATGTTGTGGTGGACCAGGAAAAAGAAGCTGGGTCTAGGTGAAATTTCCATCACGGGCAGGAAACAGGAGTGACAGGCCTTATGCTGACGTGGGCCCCAAGTGTCTGTGTTTGCAAGGGGAGCAGGGGTGGGGCAGGAAGTGACTGACTACCCGGCAGGGTGCCAGGGACAGAACAGCAGATATCCTGCGGGAGGACAGTGGATGCAGTCTGCCATCAGATGGTGCCATCAACCCTAGGAGACAATAACCCAACAATTTTTGGGTCCCACAACTACCACACCCACCAAACTCATCATCTTCTCCCAAATCCATGGCTCCTCCTGCATGAGGAGCACCCAGCTGCCCACTCTAGAAATCTAGGTTTCCTCCTTGGTGCTTGTATCTCCTTCGCGTTCTAGACCCACCCCAACACTGCCTCATCACTCTTCTTCACTTCCTAATTACACCTAAAGTCTCTAGTCAGACCAACCTGAATCCCAGTTTATAACTGACTGTGTGATCTTGGGCAAGTCTCTTTACTTTGAGCATGGATTTTCTCATCCATCAAAAGGGAGATGAATACTTACCTCCCAGAGTCATGTGAGGACTAAATGAGATAATGGGGGGAGACTGCTGAGCAAAGTACCCAACATAGTATGTGCTCAGTAAGGGGTAGGAAAAGCACAACCCCAGCCAAGGCTTTCTTCAGGCCTTCATCAGCTCTCACCCAGACTTCCCCGTGTTGTTCTCATAGCCCCCAGACTGGCTCCACCTGATTCATTTTCTGCAGTACAGCTAGAGAAATCCTTCTCTGGAAAGGCAGGGCCTTGGCTTCCTGTCTCTCAGGATAAAGACCTAAGTCCTTGGGGTGGATCAGAAAGCCTTTCACCCTTTGGCCCCTGTTGGCCCCCTGAGCCTCATCTCTCAGCCCCCCTCACCTCCCACACAGCATACCCCCAAGTCAGGTGAGGTCTTGGTGGCTCAGTCTTGGTGACCCCTCTCCCCAGTGCTGCCCCACTTCTCACACTGAACTGAATCCATTTCATTCTTTAATCCTTCATTAGACTGGAAGCTCCCCATGGGTGGGACTGTGTTTCATTCACTGCTGTGTTCCCAGAACCCAGCCCACAGCCCAATCCATCCTGGGACCAACCAACTATGGAGGGTGCTTCCGAGACTCACTGTATTATGTATTTAAGGGAGGCCCCTCACAAATGTCTGGGTTCGGCCTCAAGGTTAGATGACCTTATGATGCAAATCCCTTTAGTGGCAGAAACACCAGGATGCAGTGGGCATACATTGCCTGTTTCCCATAAAGGTCCTGGTGTGATACTCCATCCTGTGTTCTAATAATGGTCTGTGATGGTGGACCCCAAAGGAAGGAAATGAGTGGAACAGGTAAGTCCTAGGTATCTTTCATACCCAAACTGAATTTGGGGCTCTCTACTCCCTGGGGTACTGGAGTCTGGTGCTTTCCCTTCTACGGGAGGCACTTCAAGTATGACAGGATGAACATAAGGCAATACTGCCTTTAAGTTTAGCAGTCCCCAAATAAAATGAGTTGTTTGTCCATTTATATAATTTGGTAGATCTCATACCTATTCCTCAATGTTTATGGGGCAGGACTCCGGAACTGCGGCTGTTCAGTAGGAAAAACCAAAAGCAAATGGTAAACAAGAGAGAAGACACACATGCATGCACAAAATAAAAACAAGAGCTGCAACACCGCCACCGCCACCACCACCGCCAGCACTGTGCAGTGCTGGGACTGAGAGGCTGTCCTGACTTAGATTCGTGGGAATCCTTGCTGCAGACCCCACCATTAAAGGGCCCTTAACCAGAGTCAAAAAACAGATCCTTTTGGAACAGACGCATCTCCTGGCTTCTGACACACTCTGTGGGGAGGGGAGATTTAGCAGCAACAGTGAGGTGCCCTTTTCCCTGACAAGGACTATAAAATGCCCACAGCAGAATCCTGCTGTTGCTCTCTCCTCAGCCTTGGCCAATGGCGAGCCTGGTTGCAGAAAGAAAATGTGGAATGCTGAGAAGCACTTCCTGAAGTAAGTGCAACCATTTTGTCTGGTTGAATTCCAGTGCCCTTCAGCTGGAAAACAAACTTGGAAATTTAAAATCCTTTAAGGGAGAAAGATATAGGTATTTCTATGCAATTACTGATTTTAGGAATTAGAAATGGGAGAGTGAGAAGGCTCATAGAGGTAGATGCTGACAGCATATTTTGGGAAGTTCCATACTCCTCTTTCCCAGGTTAATGGCCCCTGCCAGGCCTAATTAAATTGAAGGGCTGTAGTGGTTCAGTTGTCCTTGTACAGCTTCTCTCCAGGGGAAAGAGAAACTTAATTTGGATTTTTCCCTATTATCCATGAAATGTAAACATTTCTAATAGCACCCTAGTCTTAGGTTATGAGGCTGGAAAGAGGAAGGAGTGAGTTAAATTTCAGGTCTACTCAGTATTTTTAGGTTTCATTGGATATGCTTACTTCCGCACAATGTCATCATTAAAAAGTATATTTGTATTTCCACAAACAAGCCTGAATTACCTTTGTCTTCTTCCATTATATGCACTATCTAGAGCCTCTTTTCACAGAAACATCATTGGTTCCCTGACTAATAACCTGCCACCTGGATAATATTCCATCAGATTCCGTGGAATCACATCTACTTAGTGTAGTCTTACAATTCTAATCTTACCACCATCATCTGACAACTTGGATTTTCATCCTTTGGAAACCTGTCAGAAGCAGTCTCAGAATATACCATGCCCAGTATGAAGAACCAGAAATCTACCCTCAGTCTTGGGGCCCAAGAGGAGCCAAAAGCTTTTTAAGGAGAGAGGAGCTGAGATGACACAGGTGTCCTCCAAGCACCACACAAGTGTGGCAAGAGAGGTAAGGATGGGAGCCTGTGCATTCCGGCCACCGGCTGGGTCTCTGGCAGAGTGCACATGAGTCTGGGAAAGGGGACATGGCCCAGGGAGAGCATGGGATACTCCCCATGGCTCCGCTTCTCATCGGCCCTCCATGAAGAGAGGATCATCTGCTTGAAGAAGGAAATAGGCTCAAGCAGAGACCAAATGCATGAAAAACCAGCTGTCCAGATGGAGGAAAGAGCTGGCCACAGGTACAGTGAAGATCCAAGCCATCCTACAAGTATCCCAGTTGGAAGATGGAAGTTCTAACTTACAGCTGGTGTGAGATGGCCTATTTATTACATGGGGACCTACCAAAGTGGATACTCCTGTCATTAACCCAATCAATACTTCCAGAGAGTTCCCTAGCCATCTGCTACCAGTGTGATGGTAACTGTGGAACCAGAGAAACATTTTTATCAAGAGAGCTGATGCCCCTTCCCCTCTCCCTAAGAGCCCCTGAGTCCTTAAATGGATACTCAAACCATTATACCCAGGTCCTTCTCTGTTACAGGCCTTTGATTTCATGTCTGGCCCAAACTGTGAACTGAGCTAAATCCTAAAATGGCTGGCTCCGGAGATCACCATAAGAAACCCCGGGGCTTCTTCCTTCCTTCTAGTCTTGCACCCCTCCCCCAATCCCATAAGTGGAATAAATATCAACAAGCAGGTTTGCGGGAGGGAGTTAGGGAGAGGAGGAAGCAGAAGAAATAACTTCAGTTTCTACCGGTGTTGGCTGACACATTCCCAACAGCTGCCCCTGGACAAAAAAGTGGAGGTGACGAAGATCCTCAAGGGAGGCAGGAGCCTGTCCTTCTCCAGAAGCCCAGTGAGAGGGCGGCCAGGGTGCAGCCACTGGGGCGGGGCAGAGACACCAATGTAATCCTCACCCAATTACTGACCAAGCATGCCAATTAAAAACAAATCCTTCCCATAATCCTCCCCACAGAAGCATCCCCATTGATTTTAGTTGAATAGGCATTAATTCTCACAAGCATTTTTCTTGGAAAATCTTAGTATATTGAATACAGGCTCTTGCCAATTAGGAATGGAAACCTTGTCTGTGGCCCTAAGCATGAGGCTTCCAAATGTATGCGTGTCCAGCCAGCTTGGTGTTAGGGGCTAAGCAGAGCCAGGAAGGGCAGTGTTGGCACAGAGTGAACATGAACTTTCATTCGAAGTCTAGATAACACAAATGAGTTTAAAAATAAACAAACCAGACAGACAGATTTACATTGGCAAAAAAGACATGAAAAACAAATGGACAAACAGAAGCAAGGTAAAGAGTGGGAAGGCAGGAAGTGTAGCTTGGATCCCAGCAGCACCAATCCAGGCCTGACTGGATGGGAGACTGGCTGATGGGTCAGTCCCCCCATCCCACCCCCCACGCTCAGGTAGGAGGAGTCCGCCCCGGGCCCTGGGTAGGAGAAGCAGTAGCAGGTGATATCACTTCTCTTGGTCTCACTGAGATTAAGAGACCTGGGCAGCATCTACAGGACAAACTAAATGAAAAAATGACTGAAGAGGTCTTTGAAAGGCCAGAGAAAGTGTCTCCTGAGAATTAATGCTTCCTCTGCCACAAGGTTGTGTGTGGCCAGAGTCTTTTAGACCCGTGTCTTTCACAGGATTGATGGAGAGTGGCAATCCACAAGAGGTAGTGTTGTTCCGATTACACCAGCCACTTCGCCAAGCGAGTAAAGCACTGGACCCATGATGTGGCTGTTCTGAAGTGGAAATAAGTCCTCATTTCAGGGATGTTTAAGAGGATTACAAACAATACATTGTGGAGGACAATCTCTAGAGTAATTTTGACCTGGTTCATTTGGGCAGACTTGGCTTTAGAGAAGTGATTCCTGGAGCCCTGGAATGTTGAAGGACGTCTGTAGTTAAAATGTGCTTAACGGTCCTTTATAAGAAATCCTCCTGGATTCAGTTTCAAATCAAGAGAGGGAATAGGGGGCACATTAACAATCTGGATTAAACTTAGAGTTAGGGCTCCAGGGAGCACTGTCATCCTCAAACCCTGGCCTCTCCTTTAGGATCCAAATCTAGAATGTACAATGCACCTGGTAACTCAAAGCTCACTGGATCACAAAGCCATTCACAGGCCTGCAAAACGTTAGCTTTCAAATTCCTCTCTGATCCTAACTCCTCTGATATTTCTTACTTGAGAGGTATGGAGTCTCTTTTAAAGGACTCAGACTCTCCAAGACCTTCATAGAGAGGTGGTGTTTCCTGCCTCAACCTTCCTGTTGATGAAAACAAAACCAGGCCACCTAACAGGGTATCTGCAAGATCTCAATGGGCAGAGACATGACTAGGCCAAATCATAAAGGGAGGAATTTTTGTTCCTTTCTTCTTATCCTAATATTCTCACTCAGAGCAGGGACTGTTCTTGGCAAAAAGCTGAAGGACCCTCCTGAGGCCATCTCACTTTCTTTCAGCAACTTGTTTCCAGCATCTCAGCACACCCCATGCCTTCTTCCCAGGAACTGCAGGGCAGGAGATGGGGTGTACCAGGGTGAGAGCAGGGGTAAGAGCAGAGGGATTATCTCCCACCAAGTTCATGTTCAGCAGACTGCCACTCACCGGGTAAGCAGACCTCAGAGCACAGCTTATTGTCCAGTGCTTTCACGCTTGCGATGTCAAAGTCATTGTTATTGTCACACTCCATACCTAGAAATGCGCATGTCCTCTGGCCTGTAAGGGAGTTAATGCAGTTAGAGAGGGGCTTGCTGTGTTTTTCTCTGCTTTGCTGTCATTAAAATAAAAATCTTAAGGATGGAGACAAAAAAAATAAAATCATATGTTAAAAAAAAGACAATAATTAAGTGGGGAAAGAGTGGACAATAAAGGAGTCAAATTGTGTGGGCATGTCTGTGTTCTCAAAGCTATCTTGCTCTGTTTCCCTAATTGGCCCCTTTCCATCCACTGTTCTGGAATAAGGCAGGAGGGCTGTGGAACACAGGCTCAACAGAAAACCACTTCTGAAAGCAGAACTATGCCAGAGGGAAGGCCGATGAGAATGTGGCTGGGAAAAGCTAACCCCTGCTCATGCTTGTGTCTGTTCCTGGTGTGTGTCAGTGTGTTTATGACCGTAAAGCTCTGCAAAATTAGCAAATACATAAAATAACAAAGGTCTTAGGTTCCACCAGAATTTTGCATATCAAATCAATCACCACATTCACAAAATTATGATTTATTTATTTTTTTTGGTGTATGGGTCAGGAATCGAACCTGGGTCTCCTACCTGGCAGGTGAGCATTCTACCACTGAATCACCTATGCACTCTGATTTACTTTTTATGAGACATTTTACTCTGTGACTGTTTTAAGTAACTGATCAGAAGCCTACCGACATTTAAGAAGGGAAGAGGAAAATTCTACAATTTATTTTTTTTGCATGGGTAGGCACTGGGAATCAAACCTGGGTCTCTGGCATGGCAGGTGAGAACTCTGCCACTGAGCCACAGTGGCCCGCCCCCTACAAGTTAATTTTTAAGCTCCCTTTTTATTTCTTGGTGAAAGTAAGAGAAGAAAATATATCTGCTGTGCAGGCTATGGAATGTCAGGTGGAAACAACTAGGCAAACTTGCACTTCTTCCAATCAAATGGTCTACTGGGGATGGAGGGAGGGACAGTCACAAAGGGCGACTCTGGGAAACACTGACTGAGCTGATGAACCTCCAAAATTCCCTCTTGGGCTTGTATATGAGGGAGGCATGGCCTGAGCAGACACCCTCTTCTTTTTCAGGTACTTGGCCAGGTGGGAGCTGTCAAGTCTGCATGCACACTCCCCAAAACTCCCCAAGCAACGGCCACGCTAAAGCAGAAGCAACTAGGATGACATCTACTGACAGGCCTGTGCCCAGGCTGGGATGCATGTGTGCTCTGGAAGCGCCTCTCTGTGGGAGACGCTCAGCGCAGCAGAGGGAAGAGAATCTGGTTCCCAAACACGTGGGATTCCATTCTCTGGTGTGGTTATCCCAGTCCCCTTTCTTCTTCCTTGCTCCTTACTCTGCAGGTTATTCCTTCTCTCTGTTAAAGCCTGGAGTTATGGTAAAGAAAATCCTGTCAAAACCCTACCAAACACTTGCCTAAGCTGAGCTGCTAACAAAGCTTGTTCTCTGCTTCCCTGACTGCACCTTTAATGTGTCTGCTCCTAAACCTGCTTTTGCAGTAATAACCATTTATTCACTGAAGCAAAACCAAACCAACTGCCAAATAGTCCTTTCTCCAAGGTAGAAGAAGTTGTTTTGTTGCTTCTACTAACCATCAGCACTGCCAGCGTGGGCTCAGGTGAAAAGCTGCAAGAGGAAGAAAGCCACAGGAGCTGTCCCCAAAGCTTCAGAATCTACTTAATGTAAATGTCAAATTCTATGTATCTTCTGCAGCATTCTTACCATGAAATTCTTGGCCCTGTGTCCCAGAAAGAGCAAGGAAGTTCCCTGAGATCAGCCGGAAACCATGCTTGCTTTGATATATCATCAAGAAGATAACCCTTTCCCCAAAAAGCCCATAGGGGAGTACAGCATCAAGTCAGACTGGACCATTCTTTCTTTATCCTTTAAAGAATACCCAGGAAAGAAATATAAATAAGAGGAGCAAAGGATCAGGTCTTTTACCATCCTCTTGTGTGGGTGATCCGTCTTCTTCCTCTAGAACGTCATTTCCCTAGGACAGAAGAAAGGTTCCATGAGTCTATAAAGCAATAAAATGAGTCAATCAATCAGTTGAAGACAGAACTAATCATCTTGATGTTACCTAAACTCCAGGGCCTACGTCACTGGCCTCCATTTCCTACCCATGCTTCACATGCCAAGGAGGCTGGGTCCCTGGCCTGGAAGAGGCAGATTTTTCCTGGTGAGGCACAATTGACCTGTGGGGACCAAGGGCTGAGCCACATTATTGATGTAGACTTGGGGTGGTCTGTTAGGGATGCCCTTGCTATAGCTTAGTTGATACTCTTTTTCTAAGGTACAAATAAAAGTTGGTAAATTAAAAAGCAAACAATAAGGTCATAAAACTTTCCGAAACCCCTTGGGGTCCTAAATCTTATCCAGACATGCCTTTGAAAGTGTCTGGCTTAAGAAAAAGTTCTGGTACCCTCACTGTGAGCTGGCATCCCCAGCACTTCTTACAGCAGGGCACGCCCCATGTTGTACTGTAACTCTGTGACCCTGTCTCCCACCCTGGATGGGGCTCCTGGATGGATACAGTGGGTGAGGGCAGCAGAATCCACACTACTCATGTCTTTATGTTCTCCAGTGCCAGGAAGCTTCTGCAACAATGCTGCCTTGTGTAAATACTAAATGCACTAAATGAATAAAGGAGAAATTCTCAAGGTCCAGTATATGAAAGAGCTGCCTCCTGTACTCCCTTCATACTATTATGCTGAAAAACAGAGCTAGGGTGGCCTTGGCTATTCTTTAATGTTTATCAGATAGTCCATAACCAGACTGCGTGGTCTACTCTCACTCCCATCACATCCCACTTCTAATGAAGCTAAGCATGCCATTCAGGGATGCTTCTTCAAGTAATGGCTCCCCCATCCTCATTTCCACTCCCAACCAATGCCAACGGCTCTCTTATCCATGGGAAAGGAGGTACTGCTATCTGCCATTACCTCAGCATCCTGCTCTTCAGCTGGGAGGCCAACAAAGTTGGTATCTGGAGACTCCACAGGCATCACCTGTAAAATAGCAACCCAATCAAGGGCACAGTTATCATGGGCTCTCCTAGCAAGTTCTCGTGACAGTAGAGAGCAAGCCCAAACCCAAGTAGTCTCCAATATGAAATTAGTACCAAATAGAAGTATCATCTGAAGGGAATCTGATTTAAACCCTTGTTGTCCACTGTACTCCTTCTGAGCTCTTTGGACATGTATGCCAAGCCCAGAGTGGTAAGGATGATTCCTGTGCTCCCCCCTTACCTCTTCTTCATCTGATGGGGACCTCCTGGCAGCCTGGGGGAAAGGGAGAGGCTCTCCTTCTTCTTCAGTGCCAGGGGCGAGGTAGGAGCCGGACATGGATGAGACCGTGTCGGTGCTGATCTGGGAGGACGCCATGGACATGACAGATTGGGCTAGACTGCTGCTGGCAGGGTCTTTGGAGACACAGGTCAGCACATCAGTAACAGGAATGACAATGGAAGTCAGGCCTGGTTCCCATACGTTTAATGAGGAGCATGGTTCTCCTTGTACTTGAGCTGCAAGGAGTGCAAGGGCCTTATCTTGCCCTTACCTAAAATAAGTCTTACACTTACTGCTTTCCAACATTCTGCTAGTTTACATCCTAGTGTTCAGAATTCAAACTCAGGAACCAGGGAGTTGTTTTACCCTGCCATAATGTTAAAGGGAAACCTTTTTGGTAGGACTGGGATTAAGGAAAAATTATTCTTTCCTTGTTCATAGCTGCCCTCTCATCTTGGGAAAGCAAGCTTCCCTTCCCTCTCAGACTGAGGCCTATTCAGTTATGCAGTTCAGGTATTAACTTGCTACTCCCAAGCCCAATCCTGGAAGAAATATTAGGCCCATTCTGGACTAGGTTAAGGGGGGGAAACATGCAACCACTGCCTGCTCTATCATATACCTTCTGGGGAGGAAATTGTGGAAGAGATAGGGGTCCCCGAACAAGATGACTGGTCAATAGGTCCTGATGACGACAAGGTCAGATTCTCACTCTCTGGAGTTATGCCACATTCCTGCAGGGCACACAAAGGGAAACTGAGAAGACTCAAGTCAAACATGTTAGAAGAAGGGTGTAAGGAAAAGGTATATAGGTAAGGA
>PVIY010045641.1:0-18971 GCA_004026745.1 Myrmecophaga tridactyla | reverse complement strand
GTGGCTTCCATTTATCAGATGGGGAAATCGCTCTGGGTGAGAAGTGATTTAGCCTGCTTCTTAGTAGGAGCATGTGTCATCCCACTGCCTTTCTACAAAGTTGGAAATTCAGCACTGCAGTCCATATTGAGTTAAAACCCATGTGGAGGATGGGCCACAGTGGCTCAGTGGCAGAGTTCTTGCCTGCTGTTCTGGAGACCCAGGTTCAGTTCCCAGTGCCTGCCCATGTTAAAAAAAAATAAAATAAAATAAAATAAGACACCTATATGGAAGAGGGCTCATTTTCCTAACTGCCTCCAAACTTGCAAGCTTGCTCCTCACAAAGGAGCTGTAGTTTGCGTTATAATGCAGATCAGAGTCAGCTCTTTCCCCTCCTTCTGACCGATCCCCTTTATAAATTGCACCTTGTGGGGTCTCCTGAGAATTAGAAACAAAATTTTTATGGAGCCATGCAATTGTTAAGGGATTTCCCCTTAGCTCTACAAAGACCAGGTAGACCAAAGCTTTGAAATGACGAACTTACACCTTGCAAGGACCCAATTACATTTTTGCGACAAGAAACATCTTCCTTTACAGTGTCTGAGAGAGGTTGCAGGGAGTGTTTCCATCCCTCTCCACCCTGTTAAATTTAGAGTATTGAGCTATGCATGTATTTTAAAACTCATGAAAGCTTTTAGTAATTGCTGTTTTAGGGACATACGCTGTTATTTTAATAACACTGCACTTTCACAGAAAACATTATTTCCTAGTTTTCATATTGGTTGTCTTGGTCTCAGGTTTCCTTGAGAAAGCCTGGACCATTGGCTCTTTGGATCGAACCTGAGTTGGCGTCCTTCACTGGGTCTGCAGAAATGGGAAAGACGGGGCAGACGTGAATGATTCTGCAGAAGCAGGCTTTGGAAAACCACAGCTAACATCCTTCTTACAGAAATCTTTCCAATGCTGATAACCTCAATCAAGTCTACCTGTAGCCCCTGTCCCTTCAGGGTAAAGAACTGCAGTTCCTTTCTTTCTTTGCAATCATCTTAATAGCTCACTATTTCATTCTCTCCAGTTATTGCACAGCCTTTGAAAGATACAATTCTTAGTTAAGAAAGCAAGCAATGCAAACCAAGAAGCAGTGTGGCTCATTCTGTTTAAAAAAGGTGCTCCTGAGATTTTTGTTGTGTATTTTTAATATTTTGTAAATGGAATCCTTTTAAATGTACTAGAGGAAATTTCTATTTAAATGAGCCCTCCTGGGAATCCCTCTGTAAAGCAAAGAAGTGTTTTCTAATGTGGAAAAATGTGGATTTATCTATTTGGTAATATGTGGTTATCAGATTGTCTTAAAGCTGAGCCTGCAGCAAGCCCGGGGAGAATTATAGTCATAAAAAGGGAGATGACAGTGGTCCTAGAAGGCAGACATTCCGGTTGGTTGGCTCTGCCTTAATTTCCTACAGTCTGCAATAAAAGACATTTTTTATCAACCCGGGTGACAGAGTTTGGATGTGAAGAATAAATTTTGCCATGACATCAAATACACAATCTGACAGCTGCCCGTTAATTTAAAAAGATTTCTTGTTAGGCTTTAAGTCCTTTGAGGGGTTCTTTTCATCCTCTTACACTAAGAATGCTACCCTTTGACTCAATTCATTCCAAGCAGAACTTAAAGATACAATTTCTCTGTCAGGGTTTAAGGCATATGAAGACAGCATTGGGGTGAAGTGCTCAATAATATTTGATATGGTTTCTGTGGCATTCATAAATTTTCAAGAGGTTCAATTTGACCGAAGTCTCCTCACTTTGGTATTTTATGAACTTTTGCCCTCATCAGAAGGGAAGGGCAACAGTTGTTAAAAGATAATGAAGTACATCCTAAGTTTGCTGCTCTCCCCAGCATATGTATCCTCCAGTTCAAAGAATCATTCCTTTAGGTTTCCCACTGTAAGTGGGTGGAAATTAGAAAAATTAAAGCTATGAGATTGTTAATGCAGACCTTAATAATGCTTCAACAGTTGTTAAGATAGTGAAACACATCCTCAAGTGGTATTCTTATATCGCCCCCCTCGTCACGGGCAATCCTGACAAGAAGACATGTCTTTAGGGACTTGGGCGGTCCCGTGGACTTTATTCCCTCATGTTCCTCCCCACACCTCGCGGATACACTCCGACACACGTGCATGCGAACAGAGTGGCTGAGGCTAAAAGGAGCATTTCCTTTGTCAAGGCCCATGAATGCAAAGCTGGACTAAATGCAAGATCCAGTCCTGCTGAGGTCAGTTCGATTCTACTGGATAATTTGGTGGGTCAAGAATGGCTCTAGTTCAGCCTGGCCCTGGCACCATGGGATGGACAGTGCCTTCCCCCTGACCAAAAGCAGGGAAAAGATGTGTAACAAAATAAGATACCAGTGGCTCAGAGAGTGGTAAGTCTATTCTGGAGGTTACTCTTACTCAAGTTTCAGCTAGATATCACTAATTACCACAGTTTGCCAAACCCCAATCTACACCATTCCTGTTAACCCTAAAGAACACCTAGTGCTCTATCTGAGATTCTACAGAAGTTTTATGTACTAAGTACTAAGATTACTTTCCAGAAACCTACATTCTCCAGATGGATTCCTAGGCCAGATAAGTCCTGAAACCCAGAGGGGCCAGCATCTCCAAGAACATCAACTAGTTTGGTCCCCTATCCTATATTATCGATAGTCCTTTCCAACAAGAAAAAGTTAGACTGGGTAGAGCCCAAAAACCCCTAAAGATTGGGAGAATGATCAGAGAAGAAGGAGGAGTTATAACAGAGAACATAGGATTTAACAAATGAGTATGACTACTGAATCATTATATTGATGTTTCTTTGTCTCCAGTGTCTTGGAGCAGCCAGAAGGAAAAACCTGAAATTATGGAACTGTAACCCATATCAAAAACTCTGAAATCTGTTCTAGAACCACTTATTACAATGTACTTTGAAATTTATTGCTTTTTGTATATTTCATAATAATATATTTTTTTAAAAAAGAATGGTTCTAGTTCAAACTTTTAGCTTACATACACCCTTACTTGTTTTTGTTTTTCGTAAAATTATGTACCTCTTGTACATTTCTAAGTTGACATCTAAAACCTTTTGTATAAGTTTAAGTAGTCAGAAAGGATTTTCAATATATTGTAAATATTATCATTTAAAAATAAAACATTCTTTTAAATGTATCCAGTGGAATCACAGTGATTTGTTAATTCCAGTATGCATTTACATGGATCCATATCCAAATTATTAACAGTTGGAAATTTTATATTGTCCCTTTTTCTCTTTGAACATCGATGTCCATTTACTTCCTCTACAAAATTATGTTCTAATTCTAAGCCTAAAATTATGATCTTTTGTTAATCACTCCATTTTAGGTGGGGTTTTTTTCTGTCTCTCCAGATATAAATTGAAATTTATAAATTTAAAAATTCTGGTAACCATGTAGCTTTAATTATTAAACTTTCTTTTTCTGGACTGCATTATCATTCTAGTTGATCCAAATAACAACATACCACACATTTTTTTTGGATAATTTCCCTTGTTCATATGTCATACATTTTGACAACTTTAAATTAACAATGAAATTTGAATTTAATTCAAAATATTTTTCTTAATGAAGGACAAAAATTTTAAATATCATTAGCACATGTATGCATGGATGATCCTGGGCTGGAATGAAGCCCAGTTCAGCATTAATTCCATTCTTGTTTTTCCACTCAGTGCAAGAAAAGATTAATGAATATTGGCTGCATAAAAGGATGGAAATGAAAAAAGCTTTTTTATAGCAAATGTCCCTCAATTCTTTGAGCTCTTTCTGAATTACACACCAAAAATTACAAGATTACATAATAATAATTTAATGTTAAAATTATTTTAATCATCTATTAGCATACAAGGTAAGATCCTCTTTCCATAGTGTTGAGGAAAAAAAATAATTAAAAACTCCATTACTTCCAACCTACCCCCTTCTCTCTTGCAATCATTCGTCATTCACCTAAATTGTCTTTTAAGCACCCAAGAGGTTTTTATCCTTTGGAAACCATACACCAAAAGAAGATGGTAGAAGGCAGCTTCATGAGAGGTGGTGGGAAAGGAGAAACTTCACCTGTTCTTCAGACTCATTCTTAGGTAGATGAATTTTGGAAATAATACATATGAAAGTTGAGGATCTAGAAATAGAGATTCTCTTAAAATTATCAGGTATTCACGTTCTCCTAGGAAAATTTGATGTTTTTGATGATTTGATGATTTGACGTTCTCCCCTGGGCATGTACATATTCCATTATGTTTCCCATTCTAAGTGGGTAGAAATTAGAAAAAAATTCAAGCCATATGATTGTTACTGTAGACCTTATCCCACCTTGACCAGTGGTGCTATTTAAAGCAATCAAAATGATAACTACTATCTATTAGTATGTGTGTGTATGGCTTTGCAGATTCTATTTGTGTATGTGCCCATCTGTCAGTGTATGTGTGTGCTGGTTTTAAAGGATTTATGTACCTTAGAAAAGCTATGTTTTAATCCTAATTCCATTTTGTAAAGGCAGCCATTTCTTCTAATTCTTATTCAATACTGTATGTTGGAAACTTTAATTAGATTATCTCCATGGTGATGTGACTCAATCAAGTGTGGGTATTAAACTGGATTAGGTGGAGACAGGTTTCTATCCATTGCAGGTAGGTTTTGATTAGTTTACTAGGATCCTTTAAAAGAGGAAACATTTTGAAGAAAGCTTCAGAACGCTGCAGAACCATGAAGCGTATTCCACCAGCCAGTGATTCTTGGAGATAAAGAAGGAAAATGCCTCCCAAGGAGCTTCGTGAAACAAGAGTCCCGGAAAGAAAGTCAGCAGATGCAGCCATGTTAGCCATGTGCCCTTCCACTTGACAGAGAAACCCCGAACGTCATCGGCCTTCATGAACCAAGGTATCTTTCCCTGAATGCCTTAGATTGGACATTTCTATAGACTTGTTTTATTTGGGACATTTTCTTGGCCTTAAACTATAAACCAGCAACTTATTAAATTCCCCTTTTCAAAAGCCATTCCGTTTCTGGTATATTGCATTCTGGCAGCTAGCAAACTAAAACAATGTGTATATCTCATACTGAGATAGTTAGTCTCATACTGAGATTAAACTGAATTCAGAGCCTAATTTGTCTGATGACCTGCTGGGGGTCCTGACCCTGTGAAATTTGTATGTTAACAGTGATGTCATCTTATTTATATCCAAGGACCAGTGAGGCCTTGGAACATCTGAGTTACACTCACAACAGCCCTGCAGAAAGGTGTTATTATTTCCATTTTTAGAGGAGAAAACAGAAGTTCAGAGAAGTCATTTGCCCAAGATCACATAGTAAATAAGTAGCAGAGTTGGCATTTGAACCAAGTGGAGGCAGTCTTAGAAGACCCTCTGAGTGGTTGAGTCTGACACTCACCAATTGAGATATTATTTTGCCCTGATTTGGCTGTGCTACCTGCTCCTGCAACCAAGCAAAAGAGGGTCACAACTGCATGAGGGGTTTTTGAATTTCAGTGTTATAACTAATGAAAGTTAAATTTGCAAAGCAACTGGTCTAAGATCACATGATGAAAATCAAATCCAGAATAACTTATGAAGTATTAATTGTCCACTTATTTTGGACACATTATAGCACAGTGGCTGAGAATGAGGAATCTGGAATTACACTGCTTGTGTTCAAACCCCAAATTCACCAACAACAAGCTCTGTGATCTTGGATAAGCTAATTAGCTTTTCTGTGCCCCAGTTTTCTTAGCTTGAAAAATAGAGACAATGATAGCACCCATTTCATAAGATTACTGTGGAAATTATATAAAATGTAAGAAGTAAAATTTCTGGAAGAGTGCCTGGTTAACACATAGAAGGTAATTAATAAAGGCAAGAAAAAAACTGAAAGAGATTTTTTATAGAACAAAAGAATTGCTGGTATCTTCAGTGAAAAACTATGCATTGTCTAGAACACACTCTTCCTCACTTTTTGATTCTATAGGGTTTGCACCTTTCATTGTCTTTGAGCTATAGTTTTACAAATCTATAAGATGTAATGAATTATAGCAATGCAAATAATTCTTATTGATAGACATGCAACTGATTTCCCTTACCGCTTCCACCTCTCTATTTATGAGGTCTCAGGATTATTATACATTTCATGAATTTTTCTTTCTATACAAATTATGATCATTCACTTTAAATCATTATAAATTCATTATATATTTATAATGTTATTATAAATGACATTAACTGACTTCTTTGAAAATGAGTTTAATTATTTTTCTCAGAGATATTTTGTCTAAAATCTTTTATTTGAATGCCCTTAATTTCTTTTTTTATATGTCACAGACACAACCAGATTTCTGTCAGATGTATTATTCATTATGTACTCTTAGCAGATCTTCCACATTCGAAAGTACTCAGTAATAAATTAACCACAATCAGTGCATCTCTGACATCTACAGATAGTTTTTGTCATACTCTCATGCTTACCTGAAGGCTCACCTGTAAACTACAGGCCAGAGATTGGGTCTCCAACAAAGAGAGTCCCAGTAACTCATTTAAAAGACCTTTACCAGGTAATTCAAACTATTCAAATATGTGACTCTTGGGTACAGACTTTGAGTTGACATCACTTAGACAGTTTTCAGACCAAACCTGTGGGCTGAGTCAGGATTTCCACAATTTGTAATCAAGAAATAGACAGCTTTATGAAACTGATAAGCTAAATGCAGTAGAATAGAAATTATTTCATAAGGCTAAATGAATTAATAAGGGAAATTTTTATTTGTTGGTATCTATCTGGAAATTTGTTGTTTTATTTTAATATTCTATTTTCTGGGTAGAGAAGGATGCCCTATCTCTTTCTTTTAAGATATCCATAATCCACAATGATTTAGCAAGTTCTGCATCTGTAAAGTAAAATAAAACATATTTTTAAATGATATTTTATTTTTTTAACCACATAGAATTCAGAAACTTACCAAACCCCTTCTTATTCATGGCAATATAGCTATCTGTATAGGCTTGGTAAGACTCTGTCTTCCTTTTCACCAGGATATAATTAAACACATTGATGGTACAACCAAGATGCAAATGACTTCAAGATGTTCTGACATCAAATGGCTCTAACTCTGACTTTGGCTCCAATATCTGGAGTTAGGCCAAGCCACACAGGATGAGGGTCATCCTGCACAGGTCAACCCTTAGTTAGGCACCAGACTCAAGTTCCAGAGTCCTAGGGCACCCCTCACTTCTAACCAGCTGGCTACAAATTCAAGACTTCCCACCACTCCCTCAGGTTTGGTAATTTGCTAGCATGACTCACAGAACTCAGGAAAGAGAAATAATTATGATTAGAGTTTTGTTATAGCAAAAGAAAGTGCAAATCAGAAGAAACCAAAAGAAGAGACACCTATAATGAGATCTGGGAGGGTCTCAAATGCAAAGCTTCCATAGCCTCTCCATGTGGAGGCAGAACTCATCGCCCTCCTGACACATTGATGTACTTGTTATCAGTCATGGAAACTCTCTGGAGCTTCAGTGCCCAAGAGTTTTGATTGGGCTTTCATTACCTAAGCATGATTGATGGAATCAGTGCTCTTGTGGTTGAACTCAATCTCCAGCCTCCTTTCCCTCACCTCCTCAGGGAGGTGTGGTTGGTATGATATGGCCCCACTGCCCCAACCCTGAGCCATCTCATTATCATGAACCATTCGCATGTACTCTGGGGCCCACCCTGAATAATAAAAGACACTCCTACCGTGGTCAATTCCAAAGATTTATAGGGTCCCTCTCAGAAACTGGGGAGAAAGACCAGGAAATTCTGTATTATGCTACACAAAGTCTAATTGGATGCCATATTTTAAAATGTTGCTCATTTAATCAGGTGTGACAAGCCACTTTTAAGGAATAAAGGTTGGCTATAGTTTTGAAGACAATGTCTACAAAATCTTACAAGGTAAACTGGCCTGATACCTGGCTTCCAGGTCTCAGCCTTTCAGGTGGTTTGGAAGGTCATTTCTGGCAGGTCAGAAACCTTAGGAAATTTGTGGGACCTTGGGAAAAGAATTCACCCAAATTTATAGGACAGCAGGTGAAATATAATGGAGAGAGTTTCTTGGGCTTCATTTTTAGCCTCAGGATAGCAAATAATAGAAACTTTTGAAAGTCTAAACTTAGATTTCTTATGAAAACTCTAGAAAGAAGATGGTAGCCTTAGGAATTGTTCAAAATAGTGTGGCTAGCTCTAGAACTTTCTACTTTCAAGGCAGTTTTATGGAGGCATATATGGTTAATTAACACTCTTACTGTGACTATGGGAATAATTAGGCCAAACCTAATGAAAGTCTTATTTTGTGGTTAAAAAAAAAAAAAAAATCTTTCTTTGAAGCTCTTGTAGCAGTCACTTTTTGTCTAGAGTGGTATTGTTTTTTCTGGATTTTTAGAGACTGTTTTATATATGTATAAACTGGTACCCAGAGATAAGAATGAAGGTGGTCAGGTCAAGATTAAGATAATTCAGAACACAGAGGTAAGGAAGACATTGTCTATATTTTAGAACACCACTACTCTTTGAGACCAAAGGAAGAACATTTCATTTTGTCAGGAACTTAAATTTTCTGTAGCTCATAATCTAATTCAACTTGTCCAGATAGCTCGTTGAAACACAGGGAGCCCAGAATAAAAATGAGGACCTTTAATCCTGTATAGCTTAATGTAAAGCCTGGATATATCCCAGAATATATTAAGCAGATAATCAAAAGTATTGGCAAAGTTCCTTGAGGGATGGGAGAAAAAATATGAGCTATTAAACTACCAGCAGGAAACCACTGATACTGTGTCAAACATTAGGGGCACTCAAATCAATAGGACAGATGGAAGCTAAGTATTGTCTGAGCTTATTTAGCCTAAATCAAGTAGAACCAAGTTCTAGAGAAATCTAGAAGTCTTCTGGAATGAATGGGAAACTCCCTGGCTCTGGAATAGTAATTATAGAACAGGGGTCAAGCAAACTGGTCTTTCCTACCACTTGTTTTTGTACAACTCATGAACTAAGATAGTTTTATATTTT
The DNA here is from genome assembly GCA_004026745.1 of Myrmecophaga tridactyla. Classification (NCBI taxonomy): domain Eukaryota; kingdom Metazoa; phylum Chordata; class Mammalia; order Pilosa; family Myrmecophagidae; genus Myrmecophaga; species Myrmecophaga tridactyla. The sequence goes on along the minus strand of PVIY010045641.1, from coordinate 9,880 downwards.
TAAATGGTTGAAAAAAAAGTATTTTGTGATATGAAAATTGTATGAAATTAAATTTCAAAAAACATCAACCTTTCTTTGAAATCATGATCACAAAGGAGAGACACAGACACAGTCTGTGAAAGAATTTGAAATGGACAAAAACATTATTGGATGAAGTTAATAGGAAGCTGATGTATAGAGTGTGCCCTTCTGGGTTATCTGATTCTATGGGGTTATCGCTTTTCATTGTCTTTGAGCAATTTTCACAATTCTGTAAATTATAGACCAATGGTAGCAAAGCAAATAATCTTTGTCAGACAAATAAAACCTGTCTGGTGGAGGATGGTTGATTTCCCTCAACCCCTCCACATCCCTAGTCTCCCAACCCCCATGGAAAAATGTAGATTCGTATCTATTTGATTTGTAAATTTATTTTATGGTCAATATCTTTGCTTTTTGAATTTTCCTTGAACTGCTATGACATCTAACTTGTTCCTTCAGGAGTTAAATAAAATATTTGATATGTATCTTTTATATTTGCACAAGAATAATTCTTTTACCTTTCAAAAACTTATCCTCCATGCTAGAACTGTTATTATGATAGTAATGAAAAGTCAACATTTTATAAATACTATACTCTGGGTATACTTAAACAATTCTCTTCTCATTTCTCAAGGAATCCAGTTTGGGAAGAGAAAAGTAAACTATCAGTTATTACGCAGTGTATAAAGTCTGCAATAGAGGAGTGTGCACAAAGGTTCTAGGAGCACAGAGGAGGTTCTGAAGTCCGTGTTCTCATCAAGGTGTTTAGGGGTGCACGTGTATGTGTGCATTTTGGGTTGTCAATACTGATGAAATGCAACTTAGCAGGAATGGGATAGCTTTTACAATGGGTATTTATTAACTTACAACTTACTGTTCTTAGATTGTGAAAATGTCCAACCCAAGGCATCAGTAGGTTTTGCTTTCTCCCTGAAGACCAGCTACTGACAAGCTTGGGCTCCTCTGTCAGACAGCAAGGCACATCGTGTCCTTCTCTTGGGTTTCACTGCTTTCAGCTTCTGGCTTCAGTGGTTCCTTTCTCAGTTTCTCTGGGGCTTTTTTCTGTGTCTTCTCTTTGTCTTTTTATCCTCTTGTAAAGGACTCCAGTAAAAGGATTAAGACTCACCCTGGGGCAGGCATTAATTGAAATAACCTAATCAAATGGTCCCACCCACAATAGGTCTACATGCTACATACAAGGAATGAATTAAAAGAACATGATTTTTTAAGGGGTACACAGAGCTTCAAACCATCATGGTGTGTGTGTGTGAAGTGTAAGAAATAAGATGTGATTGTAAGGACACTGCCCCTGGGGTATGGAATGTCACTAGCCTCCATTGGTAATTTAATATGCTAGGTTTTTCTCCTGAGAGGTTGTGGCTACTCTAGAATTTTCAAGGACTATGACATTTCTATGGTGCCCCATTGGCCAGTGTGCAAGGACAAGGTCCCCCTTGGTCCCCACTGGCTCCCTTTCTTCTCTTCTTCCAGCCTCAGAAAGAAATAGCCCCCATTTTTATTCTGTTTCACTGCAAAATAAACCACAAACTCCTAACTTCTTTCCCAGTCCACTTTTGTCACCAGAACAAGCTCACAGTCCCAGGTTTTAGTGTTTTCTTTATAATTCACAAATATTACAATCAGAATGGAACATGTTACAGTCCATCTCAAAATGACAAGCTGTGCCTCTTAGATTTGTTTCAGATAAAAATTGGATCTCAGCTTAATTGTATTTTTATCTTCTTGATTCACTGTCTTGTCATTCCAGTTTCTTATCTATGGAATCCTGTTCAATACCAGTTCTGCTGGATTCAGATTGTCCCTCCTGCTAGGTCTAAAGAGATTCTCAGCCCTCCCAGAACTTGTTTTATGGACATCAGTGTATGGACCCAAGGCTGCCTCTTGGTCCTGGGTTGCTCTTCAAACTGTGAGTTCACTCCTAGGCCCTGCTTCTTCCTCAGTATGCCCACCAGCCATGGATCTTCTCCTAGGGAATAATCTGGCTTCTTTTTCCTTTTGTTAAGATCCTGTGTTGGGCAGAAGAATTGCCCCTCTAAACGCTCATGCCTTAACTCCTGTAGCCTATGAACTTGTTAGGTTAAATTCACAGATGGATTTAAGGTTGCTAATCAGCTGATCTTGGGGGAAATTATCCTGGATTATCCAGATGGACCCAGTGTAATCACAGGATCCTTCAAGGTGGAAGAGAGAAGCAGAAGAGAGAGTCAGAGAGATAAGGATAGAAGCAAGGTTCGAGAGATGCCATTACGAAGGACTTGACCCACTGTTGCTGGCTTTGAAGTTGGAGGAAGGGGTCATGAGCCAAGGAAAGTGGGAAGTCTCTAGAAGATGGCAAGGAAACAGATTCTTCCCTGGAACCTGAAAAGGAACACAGCCCTGCCAATACCTTGATGTTAGCCCAGTGAGACCGTTGTGGACTTCTGACTTCCAGAAGTATAAGATAATAAATGTGGGCTGTTTTAAGCAACTAAGTTTGTGATCCCTTGTTACAGCAGCCACAGAAAGCTAATACACACTCCTTCTGAAACTTCTTCCCTAGAAACCTTGTAACCTCAGTTGCCAAGGTCTGAGTGATTGCCCATCACTCACTTCAACAACCAGCAGCAGATTTCAATTGTTTCCTATTTCTATGCTTCTTTCCCTTTTGGGCTTCATGCTAAAATCCTGAGGGATTTCTATTTATAAGCCAATAGTCAATAAGGCTGGCTTCCTGGTACACAACCAGTACAATCATACAAAGCCCTGTGCTCAGAGGGGCCATTGCTTGTTTGAAACAGTCATCTTTAAATTCTTAAAGCTTTTATCTTTGAATTTGGGTCCCATAAATGAAGTCTGATGGGACCATTGAGCACACGCTTGGGCTTGGAGGCTCTGTTCACACACAGTCCTGCTTCCCAGTCTCAAGACTCCCTCCCTGAGCTGGGTTCTGGATCATCCTCTAATTTGCCCCTGGTGCCCCTGGCCTGGCCTCCTTCTTCCTACTCCCACTCGGTGACTGCTGTCACCTTTCATGTCCAGCAGGGGCCTGGGCATAGGTATTGGGACAGTCACAGTTGGGTATGTGGACTCCACATGTCTTGGGATGGGGCATGGTGGTGATAGTCCCAGCCTCAGGTTGGCAGCTTCATTGCGTATTCAGTGGGTGACTTGGTGCGGGTGAGCTTTTCACCCACCCATGATTGAGGAACCTAATGTGGAGATGCAACACCCATGGGGTCACCTGTCTACCACGGGTTGGGGTGTAGGGCCCATGGGAAAGGGAGAGGCCTGGATTGATGTCCCTTTTCGAAGCCAAGGCACAGAGCATTGATCCAATGGCTGGGGAGAGGGGAAACCTGCTGCTTGGTGGGCCATGAGTTCCAAGGCACAGGGCAGAGTCCCTAGACACCTAGAAGTGTCTGCACTCAACCTGTGAGTGTGTAGCCCTATGCCCGAGGAAGATAATGCTGAATGGCAAATAAAAAACATCAAGACAGATTGAGAAAAAGAGACCACAGAAGAAAGGAAAAACTTTATATTGTAGTAACTTTAATGACACTTTTTCTTGCTTTTTATACAAGGGGTCCTATTTTTCATTTTGCGCTGGGTCCCACAACTTACGTAGCTATTGCTAATGGTCAAATAGAGTTGGTAGATACTCTCTGTGCCTATGGAATGAGCATCTGCTTCTCAGCTTAACTAACAAACCCCAACTTTCTCCCCAGGTTTTCTTTTTTATTTCACTTTTTAGAGTGATTTTCCTAACTGCAGGTTTATGAGAAAAAAAATCTTCATACATCTAAAAATAACAGATATTTCCAGAGCAGATTGTCCAGTTAGATAGAAAATATTGGCATAGATTAAAAAAAAAAAAACTTTTAGGGAATAATACAGGATAGTAACTTAGTATGGGGTAGATTTGTGAGTCCTATAGGAACAACAAAAACTTCAGAAAACAGGAATCTTTAACTGCAAGGTAACCTAGCCCATCCATCTTTGTTGTTGCTTTTGGAAGTGGTTGAATCTGTCTCAATTCTTCCGTTTGAACTGCAGTGTCATCTATTCTGTTTTGAATGTAAGAAAGGCACAAGCATTGGAGTCACAAAGTTGAGCACTGCTGATGAGTCCTGCTTAGAAGTCTAGACAACATCTTCTGACTGCCTCTTTGAAAGACGAGAACTCCAGTCCCATTCTAGTTCAGTTTGCAGGTGTGATGTGATGGGTTCTATTGAGAACTTGGTGGTCCCCGGGCCAGAGGTCACTTGTATCATACAAAAGACCGAGGATCTCTTTTCCCTACATCAGGAAGGATTTCTATGCGTTTCCTTAATACAAAATAGGAGCCAAGTGAATAAACAACGAGTCTAGGCTACTTAAATTCTTCAGAGGGTACTCAATATTTAAGTGTGCACATAGGTGGGGGTGACGGGGTGATAAGAGAAGTCTGTACCCGCGAATCAATTACAACGTTTTTTTGTTGTTGTTGTTGTTTTTTAATTTGCATATGGGCAGGAAGCACCAGGGATCGAACTCCAGACCTCCAGCACGGCAGGTCGGAGCTCTGCCTGCTGAGCCACGGCAGCTGCCCCAATTACAACATTTTGCGTGGATGTCCCATAGAAGCATCCTCTAGTTGTTAGAACACCTTCCTGTCTTGCATGTGTACAGTGTTATAACATTTACAAAGTTCTTCATCAAATCAGCTCTCGTTCGGCCCTATGAAGTAGGGACACTATTGTGGTTCTTTTCTTTCTTTTATAATTTCCATAAAGAAACTGTAAGAGGAGAAATGTGGGCCAAGAGAAAAGGCATTTTTCAGATCAAGAAAAAGAATGTGTGACCGGGCTCCTGGCCCTGACTAAGACCCATTCATCTGGTTAGCTTTAAACACAGTGAACCTGCACCTTTACAAGTTGTGCTATCAAGCCCTTGATTTATCATGACTCACAATGGCCTCTTCCTCCTGCCATCATTAAAGCATTTGTGAGCAGGAGCTGTATAATCTCAAGTAAACTGGGTTTCCTGGGATTGGAGAACTCTCCGCAAGACTTTCTGGATAAAAGAGTCAGCAGCAAGAGAAACAACTAAAAAAAAGCCCAATTGAGTAATTAGGACTCAACTCCTGTTACTTCAGTTTGCTCCTCTATATAATGCATTTAGGGTTGAGAGAATGATTGTATTCTTGCAGTGGTTCTGGATCCATAAATTATTAGGTATTTATTGAGTAAGAAGAGTACAGCAAAGTTCGAGCTGGCTGCTATGGGGAGTTAGGGTCAAGTGGATAAAAAAGAAAACTATAGCATGGTCTCTGCCTACAGGGAGGTTTTGATCTAGTTGAGACAAGACATAAATATAGATCATTTGAAGTATAATAGTCAGTAAAGGAATTGGAAGGTGCAGAATTACCCTGTCAGGCATTTATTACCCAACAGGGGTCGGAGAAAGGAAAGGACAATGTTGGCTGGATTTGACAGTAGAACTTTTTTTGGAGAGGACTCTTGGCCTGGGTCTAGACGAAACAATTGAATTTGACTGAAGATAGAGCATCCAGTGTTCTGGGACAAAGGGTGTATGAGCAGGGCTCTGGAGGTGGGACAGATGGGAAATTTAAGGCTGAGCACATGGGCTGGAGGCTGTGGTATGTTCAGGTGCCTGCGAGTACCCAGGAACACTTTCAAACTTGGGTGCTCTTCTCTCGTGCCTGTGCCTACTGGGGCTTTGGGTGCAGCCCAGCATTCTCAGCCCTTTTGTGTCCTTTCTGAAGTCCTAAAACTGAAGCTTCCCACTCCACAGTCCGTTTTGTGTCCTTTTACCAGTTGGGGTTGTTCAGCACATGAGGCCATCTGTTCTAGCATAATTTCTATCATAGTATTCTCTAACCCTGAGGGGCAGGCTGGGAGAAGTGTTGATTTTTTGAGAGGGAGGGCTATGTAGAAGGAAGAAAATAAATGAAAGTTTTGTTTTTCCCCCTTCTCTGGCCTAAGAGCTGACTTTGATTTACAACATAGTTTTGTCTCAGCAGGATCGCAAAAGGGGAAGAAGAGGTTGTTATAAGTCATTAATCTCCAGTGATCATTTTCAGTGTTGTCTATTATTTTCAGTAAAGGGGGAAATGGAGCTGTCTCTTTGATATTTAACTCTGCCCTTTCTGACCCGGGTCCTATATTTAAAGGTCCCCACCTAGAATGAATAACCTCAGTTATCTTTCCTTGGAAAAAAATGGCTGTGATCCCTAGAAAGAAAGAGTGCATACCTGTGCAAAATGGAAGGTGGGCTGTGCTGTCCAGTACCGATAGTACCTGTAGCCATTTGCCACATGTGGCTAATTGAATTTGAATTAATTAAAATTAAAGAAAATGTCCCTGTTGCAAGGTCTTAATAGTTGCATGTGGTTAATGTATGCCATATTGGACAGTGCAGAGAAGGGACAATTCCCTCATCCCATAACGTTCTATTACACAGTGCTATCTTACCAACCAAGGGCTAGGTTGCTTTCAGAATCAGGAAACCGAGGCACAAACAGACCCAGGGCTTTGAACTCATGGCTTGGCGCTTAGATCCATTTATCATGTGAAGCTTCTGGCAGACAAGGATTCAGACCACACATATCAACTGTGAGAAGATGACTGTTGTGAACAAGTTCTCCTCATTTGGGAGGAAAAAAATATTCTGTAAATCCTTCAGATGATTGCATAACTTTTCTGAGAGCTGGTGGAAAGATGGGGAGCAGTCTGACTCTGTTTCCTCCCTGGGCCTACTCTCTGTTTGTAATAGAGCTCAGTACTTTTTATTTTCCCTTAGGTTATAAGCACTTGGAAACTGTTTGTTTTTAATTCACTTTTTTTTTTTAAGTCAGAAGAGAGTCACCGCCTGAGGCCACAGGACAGCTCAGAAGGCTCAACTCTTAGGTCGGCAGAGAGCTTGTGCAGAGGACATGGGCAAGGCAGGGTCGGTGGGGCTTTGCTCTGCTTCATTCATCACTTGGCGGCTGGCACAGTGTCTACCTCACCCTTCACCATTGTACTGATTGCCATCTGCATTTTTCTGACCCTGCTTCTTTTCCCTTCCTTCTTCCTCCCACCCAAATGCCCACAGCCCCCTCCTTGGACATGGGCGCACACAGACACATGCTGAGGCTGCAAACTGGCATGGACTCCTCACCCTTCTGTCCAGCTGAGCCATAACTTTGTTTGCTACTCCCTCTATCTGAATCTCAAATTAGGAAAATCCTGGCAGTCAGATACCAGGGAAGTGAATATGGGTGTCTCAGATCCCCCTGCCTTAGTCTTCCTTTAGGTTGTCTCTGGCTCCTTACTAGGATCTCACAGAAATGGTAGGGTTGATGTTATCCAAATACTGGAATAACCACCTTTGGCTAATCTGAAGGTGAAAAAGTGAATGAAGCACACTTTTCTCTGCCAGGATCTGTCCTGACACTGGAGATGTAACAATGAGTAAAACCCTCCATACCACAAGAATATCATATTCAGATCAGTAGACAAATGTATAAACAATGAGTACAGCTTACTGTGATAAGGACTGTGTTTATTCATTCATCCATTCATTGCTCTATCCAGCAAATACCACCTGCTATGTGCCTGGTACTATGCTAGGGGCTGCAACCTTAATTTTCTATAAGTCCTGGTTCTCTCCTTCAATGAGCTTGCATCTAGGAAGGAACAGACAGTATCCGAGCAATTACACCATGGTGGCATGATCTGGGGAAGGCCAGGGGTTATAGGAAACCACAGGAAGAATATTTCACCTGGTCTGAGAGGTTCAAATGTGCACAAGAGGCAGAGCTGGCTCAAAGGAGAACCACCACTGCCTTCAGGGAAGGTGATGCTAGAGCTGAATCTTGAAAGATGAATGGGGTTCTTTGGGCAGACAAAGGCATGGAAAGGTGAACCGGTATGAAAGATGTTTGGGTAGCCAGTAGTTTGGAAGGATGAGAAGTGGCCAGATTATGGTGGGCCTAGTGTACTTCGCTGAGTTTTAAAAATTTCCTTCAGGAGACACTGAGAGGTTTAAAGCACGATAGTAACATAATTTAATCTGCACTGTAGAAAGATCATTCTGGAACCATATGGAAGATGACCTATGAGGAATGGGGAAGGAACTGCTGAGGGCAGGGAGATGAGAGAAGGCTGTGACCAGGACCCAGGAGAAGCAAGCTGGGGCTGTGGAGTGGAGAGAATGCATGAACAGTGACTTCTCTAGGAGCAAATTCCTCAGCACTTGGTCACTGACTAGACTCAGTGATTGGAGAGGGAGACAGAGGCATCTAGGGTGACAGAGAGATTTCCACAGCCTGGGCTGGTGTACTATGAATAGCAAGGACAATGGTAGAGGAGTTTGGCAAGGCCATATGTGACAAGTTGAGTTGCAAATCCAGAGAGAAAGTGTTTTATCTTTGGGAGCACCAAGCGCTTCAGTACAATTCAATATAAATTCTATAGAACATTCACTTATTTAATACAACTTTTTCACCTTTCATGGTGGTTTGGAGCTATGTACTCCAGAAAAACATGTTCTTAAACAGTCCATTCCAGTGGGTGTGAACCCATTGTAAGTAGGACCTTTTGATGGGGCTACTTCAGTTAAGGGGTAGCTCAATCCAATCAGGAAAGGCCTTAATCCTATTACTGGAGTCCTTTAAAAAGAGGGATGAAATTCAGACAGAGTGAGAGAAAGCCACAGAAAGCAAGAAGCTGGAGGTCAACCATCCAGAAGAGAAGAGAAAGGCCAGGAGAGGCCACCATGTGCAGTGCCATAGGACAGAGGAGCCCAAGACCACGGATCACCTGCAGCCAGCCTCAGAATGCCACAGTCTTTGGGGAGAAAGCATCACCTTGATGATGCCTTGATTTGGATTTATTTCTGGTCTCAAAACTGTGAGCCCTTAAATTCCCTTTGCTAAGCCAACCTGTTGCATGGCATTTGCTTGAGCAATGAAGGAAACTAAAACACCCTTTCTGTCATTTCTTGCTTTTCATTCAAGAGCCATCCATGATGCTGCGTCTACACTTTGTCTGCTGCTATAAACAGCTGCCCAGGATGCTGTGGGGCTTCTCTCCCATCTTTCACCTGACCCCTCCCCAGTGATGGGCACAGGACACTCTCTGAGGCCACCATGGATGATGGTGGTCTATGTCTCCTGTGGACCCGTCTGAGGACTTCCGCGGGGCTCGTGCTCAGGGCAGACATGCTGGTTGTGGTGGTCTCCAGTACGGCCAGTCAAGTCCAAGAATCCTTAAGCCCCTTGCTGCAGCCCAAACCCAGCAGAATCCACCATCACGTTGCAGTATCCACTTTCAGGTTAAGTAGGCATAGAGTGAAAACACGTTACTGTTTTATTTTCTATTTCTCTAATAATAAGTTTGAACATCTCTCATATGTTGGCGATATTTGTGAGTGTTTTCTTCTAAAAGTTGTCTGTTCATATCATATTGAAGTTCCAGCCTTTTTATTTCCCCAGAGAAGTCAGTTTCTTGCATATTCTGTTTTTTTTGCATATCTAGATATTAGCTCCTTGTTAATTTTAGCTATTAGAAAAATAATCACTCAATCAGAATCTGCCACGACCCCTTAACTGTGTTGATGGTATCTTTTGTTAAACTGAAATTCTTAATATTGAAGTAATTAAATTCACCCCTCTCTCTACCTGCTCTCTTGCTCTTTTTTTTATAAATTTTTTTATTAATTAAAAAAATTAACAAAAAAATTAAGATATCATTTCATTCTACATATACAATCAGTAGTTCTTAATATTATCACATAGTTGTATATTCATCATTTCTTAGAACATTTGCATCGATTTAGAAAAAGAAATAAAAAGACAACAGAAAAAGAAATAAAA
>PVIY010045640.1:0-18962 GCA_004026745.1 Myrmecophaga tridactyla | reverse complement strand
TCCACGACCCAATGCCTCAGGCATGCACCCATGCCATGGCCACACAACTACCCGCATGCACCCAAGCCATGCCCTCCCACTCCCCGCCACTTGCACACCAGACACCAGCACCTGCACAGCCCCAAGATCTGCCTCCCACTGTGTCCTTCTTCCATGTCCCCAACACCTTGCCCTGCCCATGCACTTCAAGACCTGCCCAAGCTGCATTCTGCCCTCACAGCTGCCAAGTTACCCTTCCACAACCCTATACCCCATAACCCACGTACTGGGCACCCGCATAGCATCTCCACCCCATGCCCCATCCTGCTTCCTACCCCATGCCTGTCCCACAAGTACAAAACTTAAGATTACTGAAGGAACTCAACTTCCAAAGTAACCCTATCAAGATAATTATATGCCTCAAAGACAACAGAAAATCACAAAGCATATGGACATGCAGACAGTTAAAGACAAGACTAATGACCAAATTAAAATACTGGAAGAGACACAAACTTTGGAACAACTAATCAAAGATGTTCACACAATTCTACTAAATAAATTCAATGGATTGACTAATGACATAAATAATATCAAAAAGACACTAGAAAAAGAAAATGGCGGAAAAAAAAAAAAGACACTAGAAGAGCTTAACGAAGACTATGAAAGAATAAACAGAAAAACAGCAGATATCACAGAGATGAAAGATACTGTAGACTAAATAAAAACCCAAATAAAAAATATAATAGACATACAAGAGCAAATTTGAAGAGGCATAAGAAAGAATCAGTGAATTAGAGAAGAGGACAACTAAAAGATTTTGAACACACGAACAAATGGAAAAAAAGATTTAAAAAAAATTTGAATTGGATCTCAGGAAAATGGACAACATGAAGTGCACAAATACAAGAATCAGTGGTGTTCCAGAAGGAGAAAATGGCTAGGAAGATTAACTGAGGAGATAATGGGAGAAAACTTCCCAACCCGTATACAAGACATAAATATGCAAATCAAACAAGCTGAAAGAACCTCAAATAGAATAAATCCAAATACGTCTACTCTAAGAACCATACTAATCAGCCTGTTAAATGTTTAAAGAGAAGCAGAAAATTCTGAAAGTGGCAAGAGAAAAGCAAGCTACTCCATACAAGGAAAACCACATGAGACTAAATTCGGACTAGTCCACAGATACTGTGAAAGTAAGAAGGCAGTGGTATGATAAATTTAAGATCCTAAAAGAGAAAGACTTCCAGCCAAGAATTCTGTACCCAGCCTAAGTGCCCTTCAAATGTGAAGGAGAGATTAAAATTTTCACAAACAAACAAATACTGAGAGAATCTGTCAACAAGAGACTGGCCCTATAAGAAATACTAAAGGGAGTTCTGTAAGCTGAAAATAAAAGACAGGATGGATGGAGGAGGGCACAGAATTGAAGCGTACCAGGAAAGGTAACTTAAAGGATAAAAAGAGAAAGGGGGAAAAATATACAGATCTCACAAATAAAATTCAAAAGATAAGACAGTAGATTCATGAAATGCCCTTACAGCAATAACTTTGAAAGTTAACACACTGTACTCACCAAGTAAAAGACACAAATTAGCAGAACTAGATTTTAAAAAATGATCCGCTATATGCTGCTTACAAGAGACTCATCTTAGATCCATGGAGACAAACAGATTGAAGGTGAAAAGATGGAAAAAGATGTTCATTGCAAGCTGTAACCGAAAGAAACAAGGAACAGCTATGCTAATATCAGACCAAACAGACTTTAAATGTAAAGAAGTCAAAAGAGACAAAGCTGTGTTCCAGTAGACTTGTTTCTTGAAGATCACTATATAATGATATAGCTTTTACAATGTGACTGTGGAATTGTGAAACTTTGTGTCTGATGCTCCTTTTATCTAGGTTATGAACAGATGAGGAAAAAATATGAATATAAAGCAAACAAATATTAGGTTAAAATATATTGGGTAGATTGAGATACTAGTGGTCAATGAAAGGGAGGGGTGAGGGATATGGTATATATGAAGTTCCTTTCTGGTTAATTTTGCTGGAGTGATACAAATGTTCTAAAAAATGATCATGGTAATGAATACACAACTATGTGATGATATTGTGAGACAACAATTGTATACTATGTATGGAATGTATACGTGTTAAGATTTTTCTATTTAAAAAAAAAAAAGTACTGGCAAAGTCCCTTGAGGGATGGGAGAAAAAATATGGAACTACTAAACTTTACCATCAGGGAAACTCCTAATACTGTCTGAAGCATTAGGGACTCTCAAGTCAAGAGGCCAAGCCCTTGATCTCGAGGCTTGCTCCTGCGAAGCTCATGTATGTAGCTGAGAAGCTTAGCCTACCTATAATTATGCCTAAGAGTTACTTCCAGAGGACCTCTTTTGTTGCTCAGATGTGGCCTCTTTTTCTTTAAGCCCAACTCCACAAGTGAAATCACTACTCTTCCCACTACGTGTGTCATGACATCCAGGGGTGAAAGTCTCCCTGGTGGCATGGGAGGTGACTCCAAGGGGATAGCTTGGCGCTGACACTGTGAAATCAACAATAGCTTCCTGACCAAAAGGGAGAAAAGAAGTGTAACAAATAATATAACAGTGTCTGAGAGAGTTGAGATAGAATCAGGAGGCTACTCCTACACAAGCTTCAGCTAGATATTGCTAGTTATCATGGTTTGCCAAACTCCAACCAAAACCATTCCTGCCAACACTAAAGAATACCTAGTATTTCATCTGAGATTTTACAAAGGTTCCATGCACTATGTTATTTTCCAGAAACCTATAACTTCCAGTTGGGTTCCTAGGCCAGGTAAGTCCTAAAACCCAAAGGGGCCAGCCTCTCCAGAACATCAACTTAATTTCATTCCCCTATCCCATATTATCAACATGGAAAAGTTAGAATGGGCATAGCCCAAATACTCCTAAATATTGGGAAAATCATTATACTGATATTTCATTTAGTTTATAGTGTTTTGGAGTAGTTAGAAGGAAAAACCTAAAATTGTGGAACTTGTAATCCATACCAAACTGAAAAATGTTCTAAAACTAATTGTTGTGGTAAGCATTAAAATTCAGTGGCTTTTTTTTTTGTATATATGTTACTCTGCACACTAAAACAAATAATAAAAATAAGACAAAATAAAAAAATAAAATGATTCATCTCTATTTTTTAAGACCCAGATCACAACATATATTAACTTGTGTGACAGTTTGAAAGGATTTATGTACCCTAAAAAAGCCATGTTTTAATCCTAATCAAGCTTGTGAGAGCTACAATGGTTTCTTCTAATTCCTATTCAGTACTATAGATTGGAAATTTGATTAGGTTATCTCCATGGAGCTATGGCTCAATTGTGGGTATTAAACTTGACAAGATGGAGACGTGTCTCCACCCATCCCATGTGGGTCTTGATTAGTTTACCAGAATCCTATAAAAGAGAAGGCATTTCAGAGACAGTTGCAGAACCAGGACAGAAGGACAAGAAAATCAGACTCCACCAGCCAGTGACCTTTGGAGATAAAGAAGGAAAATGCATCCAACGGAGCTTCATAAAGCAAGAGGCCTGGAGAAGAAGCTAGCAGATGCTGTGTTCACCATGTGCCGTTCCACTTGAAAGAGAAAACCTGAACTTCATCAGCCTTCTTGAATCAAGGTATCTTTTTCTGGATGCCTTAGATTAGACATTTCTATAGAATTGCTTTGGGACATTCTCATGGCCTTGGAAATGTAAAATTGTAACTTATTAAATTTCCTCTTTTTAAAAGCCATTCCGTTTCTAGTATATTGCATTCCAGCAGCCAGCAAACTAGAATAACTTGTGAACTATAAAAGGTATTAGTTACAAATCAATTACTAAAAAGATTCTTTATGGAAAACTGGGTTAATTTAAATATAGCCTGAGAACTTACATGATACTGAGGACTTACTGTTCATTTTATTGGGTATAATATGACAGTGGTTATATATGTAAATGCCCTTAATTTTTTAGAGATCCATACTCAAGTATGGGTGAAATGTTAAAGAGTTTGCTTTAAAATACTTTACCAAAGAAAAAGTAATAGATGAAGCAAATACTGTAAAATGTTAACACATAAATTTAGGTTGATAAGTATTTTTATGGTTCATTATACTAGTCTCTTTACGCTGTATGTTTGAAACTTCCCATAATAAAAAGTAAAACAGAAAGCATTAATAATTTATTAAATTAGAATATTAGAAATTACAATTTCTAATTAATACATACCTCATTCAGTTCTGTCTTATCCATGTTATCCAGGTGAATTTTGGTCCAATATTTGTCTAACAAAGCAGCATGACTATTTAGTGGTCGATACCAATTTCCTCCACAGCTCAAGAGTCTACATTTCAAAATAAAAAACAGAATCATGTAAAGTCCCCAATTTTAGTCTTGAATTATGCCTTTGCTTTACCTCACAAATGAATAATATTCATGATCCCTTCTGCCAGATACTGCTGAGCTTATGAGGCAGATGACAAATCAAAGACCGACCCAAGTTTGACTCTTTTCCTTTATTAGAGCTTTAACCAATTCAAATCATTCTATGAGGTACGTGTTTTTATCTCAACGACATGTTCTTCCTTAACCATAAATAACTTCGGAAAGAGAAAACATAACCCAAGGCCCACATCATTAAAAATAAGTTCATTGTTAGAAGAAGATACAACACCTGAAATTATTAAAAATTTCTAGAAGAGAAGAAAGTAGAGGGAAAATATATGTTACACCTAAGCCAGTTAATAATCCTCACAAGCATCCTGAAAGTGTCATTCTCTTCTTATAGCACATGAGGATGAGGAGAGCAATGTCATTTGCCCATCGAGTTGTGACTTCAAATTACAGAAATCTATCCATGACATCCTAAAATTTTGCAGGAACTCTATAAACGTAATAGGAAAGAACTCTACTATCTCTACAAATAATATCAGGGTCTATTAAAATCAAGGGGATACTTTATTTATATATGCTTATGGTTAAGCTAACCAAGATATCCATTTTGGGTGGTTCTAAGTATATTGTTTGTTTTCTTACATAAATTTTTTAAAAATTATGGGGGCAGGCAAGGTGTTCCTCGAGCACTGTTAAGTTAGTTCCAGATGCCACCTGGAGGTAAAAGTTCATTGAGCTACAGGAAACATCTATATAACCACTAAATATAATCTTATGTTAGTTTTATTCTGGGTTATTTTAAGGCTTGAGAGAACCTAGCATTAGGAAATGAACCACAGCGACATCTACCATATCTGCTCAATTTTTATTCCTTTTCATGCCTATGATCAATTAATTTTTTAAATTGCTTATAATCTAAACAGCAGCAGCAGCATGGCTAGCCATCAACTGGGCACTTACTATACTAAAGGTGTTTAGGGCAAGTTATTTCATTTCCATCTTCACAACGAACATTTGAAGTGGGTATTCTTAGCTCCATTACAATCACAGGCAAGCTATACACAAGGACTATGTGTCAACAGCAGGCCCAGAGCTACTGGACAACACTGTCTCATCCCTGATTATTATTGAAAACAAGTTTAAGTTTTTTAGATATTACATATTTTTAAGTGGAATTTTAAAAAAAAGAAACTTTGGTTTTTCCAAATTGGTTATCGTCATTAAAATAGTTAAGAAAGAGAAAGTTGGGTCTGTCACCAGTTCCAACCAACCTTGCTTAAGGAGAGAATTCTATTCCAGTACTTCTGTACTCAACATTCTAGGATGTGCACTAATGAGGAAGAAGCTCTGGGGTGGGAATAGAAGGGTTAATAGGACCTACCTCCTGGTTGCAAAGAACTGAAATCCAGGAGCTACTTTCAGACAGTCACCTCGGCCAGGAATCAAGAGCTCTCCATTCTCCAAGAGAGGGATCAGCACAGAAACCTAAATCACAAAACCCCACCGATGAAGCCATTAAGACAGAAATAAAAAAATAATAAAAATAAAAATAAAAAACCCTCCCTCTCCAAATGATGAATACATCTTTAGAAGAAACTCCATTTCTCATAGTACAAAGTAGGGTCAAAACACAGATGTAATGTCTGAGCTACCTACACCCAAGCACACCAGTGCAACCATCACTGTACCATCTACTCATCAGCAAACATTCATTGAGTAGCCACTATGGACCAGAAAAGAAAAGCAACAAGGAATAAACTTAGCAAAGTTTTAAAGCACAGAGTCTTATAGGAGATGACAGATGAGAAACCCACCGTGATAACATGACCAGGACTCCTCAGGGATGTACAAAGTGATATATGAAGATAAAAGGTGGTTCTGAATCAGAATGCAGTCACTTAGAAGCAGGATAATGAACCCTTTCCAGAAGTAACAACATTCACTGAGTCTTAAAGTATGAGGAGGAAATAGCCAGATTTGGTGGAAGAGAATTGGCATACATACTCCAGGCAAAAATATTCAAATGCATAAAAGTTTATATGCCTAAGAGCATGGCATGAAAGAACTTCAATATCACTGAGGTGAAATGTGCACATGAAGCAGTGGAAAGATAGAAGACTTAGAGGTAGCAAGGACCCAATCATAAAAGGCCTCCTGTGCTGAGCTTAAGAGAACTTTTTTATGAAAGGATGATTTTAAACTGGGAAAAAAATATTTTTTATTTTAGAAAACCAACTGTGCAGCAGTATGGAAGATAAACTCAAAGGGACCTAGCCTGGAGGAAAGGGGGCCAGGAAAAGAAAAAATTAAAGAGATCCATATTAAGGCAGTGGAGGAGGAGAGAACAGAATAAAGAGAAAAGGAAAAAGAAATAAGTAATATGGGGAATTCCTATATTTCTGATTGAAGGATATAGGAAGGAGATATCTAATTACTGGCTTGGTAACAGTATGGCAGAAAAAACTGACTTGAGAAAGAGCAAAGCAGGGGTGGGAGGTAGGAGAGATAATGCATAGTGGGTATAAGGTTTCTGTTTGGGGTGACAGGAAAGTTCTGGTAATGGATGGTGGTGAGGGCAGCACAATTTTGTGAATATGATTAATCCCACTGACTGGTATGCTTGGGACTAGATGAGATTTGAAAATTCATGTTGCATGTATGTTTCTATATATTAACAACTAAAGAGACAAGGAAATTAAATGTACTACACGTCCTGGACTCAATTTAATAATTTAAATTAATTTATATATTCTGGAGATATATTCTGGAGCAGTTAGAAGGTAAAATCTGAGATGATGATATGGTAGTCCATGACAAACTCTGGGATCTGTCCTGTAACTACTCATTGAAGAGTGCTTTGAAAACTATTGTTTTTTTCTTTCTTTGCTTTATACATATGTACAAATAAAAAATAATAACAGTAATAATGAAAGGAGAAAAGATCCAAAAATATATGAAAAAAAAGGACCATACGTTGAAAGTTTTATAGTAATATAAAAGTTCTTGAACTCTATTGTATATCCTTTCTTATTTTTAGGAAATACATATGGAACTATTACATGTTCAAGCAGCATACTGTATACAATATACTCTCAAACGGTTAGTAAATTAAAAGACAAACAGAGAGAGAGAAAAAAACAAAAAAGATAGGAAGGACAGGAGGGAGGTAGAGACAGACACAGCAAACATGACAAAATGTTAAAATTCTTCCACCTGGGTTTCAGGGGTGGGAGAAATATGTTGGCATTCTCTATATGGGTCTCTTTTATTTTTGTAACTGCCCTGTAAGTTTGAAATTATTTCAAAATAAAATATTTAAGAGGGAAACAAAACCAAAATTCAATGAATACTTTTAAACTGGACCTGTGTCTATATTTCAGTTTTATTACTGAAGTTTCATTGGTAGAAGTCAGCCTCAACTCTAGGCTTAAGAAAACTGAGTTTGCAGCCCTACAAAACTGAGATCAAGACCCTAGAACATAGGACTGTGAGGACCAATATTCCCAGGACATCTGTATATCATAACACTGTAAAAGCATCAGATATCATAGTAATTTTAAGCCAGTTGTTTCCTCATACATACACTTTTTCTTTCATATCCACGAGCAATAAGTCCATATGCCGTTAACTTGAGGGTTCATCTTAAAATTAAAACCAACCACAGCGAAATCTGTCCATAGAAAGAATTTTCCATTCTGTAAAACATTTTTTTGTCCTACTTTACAGAATACAGAAGATATATAGACTGCCTCCATGGCTGAATTTTATACACAAAGATGTGGTCTTTTAAAGACCAAAATATACATGCAGTATATTTTTCTTAATGGAACAAGGACAAGCACACTCTTAATATATCACCTCTTTCCTTCATTTCTCCTCAGCCAGTGCACTATTCTACAGTAGCCAAAGCTGGGCAGCAGGATCTCAATGTTCTCAATACATCTAACACATGGTTAAGATGTTTTCCACCTGGCCTATTTTTGGGTAGAATATGAAGCTGCTCACTTCAACTACAAGAAGTAAAAAAGTACAGAATACAGGAAAGAGCACAAGAAGAGTTTTACACATTCTTCATCAAACAAAAGACCAGCTGAATAATCCAAGAGCTCAAATCGGATTAGGGAGACAATGATGAACGAGCTTCCTCCAACAGTAACATCTCTAATCAAACACATTTTTGTTTAAATCATCCCCAGAATCACAATTAACAAAATGTTCTTCAAAGACAGGAAAGATGATAGGAGGCAATGATCGCTGAGATAACATACCACATCTAAGGGGGCATAGTCAATGTCCTCCAGAAGGATCCAATGGCCCTTTGTGGCTGCCTGGGTCAAGGTGCCAGGTTGCCACACAAACTCTCCCGGGACATCTGTACAGCGATACATCCCCAACAGCATCTGCAGAAAGAGGATAAAGTAATTACTCAAAACACATACCTGAGATCCCAATGGTACATACATCCTTTGGTTAATTCTGCTAAATTTCTATAAGGAGCAAGTAGGCACTTGAGGTTTATGCAGCTTGGCCCCATCAGTTACTTGCAAGACCAGTAACTGCTCTTATTTTCCCTTAGCATATATATTTATGTATGCATACACACATGCATGCACACACACACTACATATACTACATACTACATATATGCTATAGATACACTATATATATTACATACAATATATACTATATACTCACTATATATATATACTTGAATGCAAATTACAAGCACACCAATCCTCCAAAACTTGTCATTTCTTAATTACCTTACTGTCAGTCTGATCTCCAAGCTGGACTTTCAGAAGTTGAGGAGGCTTCCTTCTACCTGTCATTGCAGCTAAATGTCCAACTAAGGAAGTTTTGCCACATCCTATTGGTCCTTCCAACAATACAGCATTTTGCGAAGCCACTGCCATAGCCAGGGTCTGAAGATTTTTACAGACTGATTCAACCAGCACATAAGACCTAAGGGCCAGTTCCTCTTCATATGAAGAATTTCTATTACTAGCCTGAGGAGGCAGTGATAAATAAAAGGCATGTCAGGAAAAGTCTCTTCCAAAGGAATACGAGTTAATGTCTACAATGCTCCCCCACTGACCTTACATAAACCTCTGCCAGTAAACAGTTAATACCAGGAAATCCCACTTATAGGTAGCTATACATCCCAAAGTTCTGAAAGTAGCCACTGGAACAAATTTTTGCACACCAATGTTCCTAGCAGGCTTATTCACAATTGCCAAGAGACAGAAGAAACCCAAGTGTCCATCAACCAACGAATGGATAAATAAAACATGTTTTACACATATAATGGAATATCATTCAGCTGTAAAAAGAAATGAAGTTCTGATTCATATAACAACATGAATTAACTTTAAAGACATCACAATGAGTGAAACAGACCAGATAGAAGACAGAAAAGGACAAATATTTTATGACATCATTGGTATGAAATAATTCAAATAAGCAAACTCAGAGAGTCAGAATCTAGAATACAGGTCACCAGTGGACAAAGTGGGGGAAGGGAATGAGGAGTAAATGCTTAAATTGTACACTTTCTATTTGGGATGATTATAAAGTTTGTTAATGGCACAACATTGTAAACATTGTCAACAGCACTGAATTATACATTTAAATATGGTTAGAAGGGGAAATTTTAGGTTGTATATGTTACTAGGATAAAAATTTTTAAAAAAACCATGACTGTACAACACAAAATGAACGCTAATGTAGACAATGAACAGTTAATAAGACAATTGTAAAAGTGTTCTTTCATGAATCATAAGAAATGCACCATACTAATGGAAGGTGTTAATAATAGGGTGGTATATAGGAACTCTGTATTTTATGCATAATTTTTTTGTAAACCTACAACTTCTCTAATTAAAAAAAAGAAAGAATGTGCTGGGAATGGGGAAAATTGGCAGGAATATAAAAAATATATAAATGATGATGAATTTATAATTATTGAAGCTAGATGAGGAAAAAGTAATCTAGGAAAAGTAGAGTGAGGAATAACTTTTAAGGGATGCAACCTTTTAAACATGGCTAGTTCCCTAAAGATATGTGAGGACAAAAAAGGAGATTTGGGCTGGAAGCTCTTGAACTTTCTTGGGGGCTTTAAAAAGGGACACAATTACTGATTATATATGTAAAATGGAACAATCATATGGTAAGAATGTTTGTGTTTGGATGTTGGTATGTTTAATTAAAAAAATAAATTAAAAAAAAATGGGACACAACAGGAATATCAGAGAGAAGGGCCCTGGGTGAAATTCTCTTAATCTCTATCTGAACACTTCCAAAATGGAATAACAATTTAACAAACTCAATATGGCTCACATCTAGTACCCCAAGCCAGCCAAAGGAATGAGCACGTTCAGTTTTCAGGCAAGTGTGTGCATGCCCTACTGAGGCCAACACACCTGCTCTCCATGTGTGGGCGGCTGCCCTGGCAGTACCACGCCACAGACAGCGGTCACCCTATAGGAAAGGTCGGCTGAAACAAGGTGTCCCTGTAAGTACTGCAGCTCCTTCTCCTTACGCCAAAGGGAGGTTTCTGGATTGGCCAGAACCAAGGCCTTCTCCAAGTCCTGCAGCTGGGCCTCTTCTAGCAACCTGAGGAAAACCAGAATCTCATCAGTTACTTTACTGAGCAGTAAAGCCCCATCAGTATGTCCAGGAAAGTTTCTGCTTACCTCAACCTGAAATGGATCAATTCCTCACTACTGAAAATCTTCTTAAGGAATGATAACTTGTGCTCTTCATTCATACAGGTGACCAAAGCAAGGCAATTGGCTGTGAACCTGAAGGGGAAAAAATATGCATGTAAATGCTACTGACCTCCAGTTGAGTCTAAAGAATAAAGAAAATTTACCCACCAACTGAACACTAGAAAAGGAAATCTCAAAAATTTATTATAACAAGCATTGTAAGGAGAAAATACAAATTAAGTATGATGAATTCACTTGACTGAACACATGAAAAAGGTAGAATTCCATTCTGATAAAACTAAGCCATGATGATTATGTGCTCACGTTTCATATCATCTCATTTTCTTCTGAAGCAACACATGATTAAGGAAAGTGAGTAAGAACCCAAAAGGTGCAAAAATTTTAAATGGTTTCCTTTCCCTCCTCCCCACACACAATTCCACACCCCCTCTACTGTTCCCACACTAGAAGCACAGGAAATATCCAATAGCCACACACCAGCGGACCAAAGTGTCATGACTTCTGAGGAGAGGGATGCACACACTCCAGTCCCAAAGCTCCCGGAACACAGATTGCTCTTGCTGCAGAAACTTGTAGGCCGCTTCCATTAGGTCCCGGAGCTTCATCCGCCTGCGCCCGTAACGGACTGGATTAGCATCTGAACTCTCTAGGAAGAGCCTCTGAAAGACTGGTGATGCATCCTTAAAATATCTCAGGGCAAACCTTCAGAAAGAAAGAGAATTAGAGAATTTTCATTTGTTAGTAGGAATAAGTACACAACTCTAATCTGAGACAAAATAGCAGAATATAACAGGAATTCCCAAGAGTCTGGGAACAAAGATGAATGCTAAATACACCTAGTCCTAAAACTGTATCCTGTTCAAGTTCAGGAGCCAGGAATAAGACGTAAGAGGATGCAAAAGCCTAAAGCGATTTCCTCAAAAGCAGAGGTACTTATTCCAAGTGTTTACTACTGAAAATGCATTCATTTTCAACAAACATTTATTGAATTCTTAATGTGAGCCAGACTGTGCCAAGTCCTGGGGAGCCAAAACAAAGGAGATTCTTTCCTTGAGGAGCTCGCTATTAAGATAGCCACTACAGAAACAAGAGGCATAAAGTAAAAAAAGACTCAACAGAACCTGGTGCAGCCAAGAAGACATGCTTAGGTTGCATCTTAAAAGATAATGCAGAAATCATGACAGCACGAAGGAAAAGGCCATTCCAGGCAGAGGAAAGAAAAAATTCAAGAAAAAACATCAGCCCGGTGTGTCACCATGTGTGACAGCTGAAGAACAGGGAGAAGATGTCACCTGGTAGAAAATAAGGATGAAGAGAAGGGTAGGGGCCAGATCACACAGAGCCTCGGGCTGTGGTAGTTAGATACGGTTGTCAACTTGGCCAGGTGAAAATGCCTAGTTATACTGCAGTGGACAAGAGCCAATGGCATGTGAACCTCATCTGTTCCTAATTACATCTGCAGTCAGCTAGGAGGCTGCCTACTGCAATGAATGATGTTTGTGTTAATTGGCTAGTGCTTAAATGAGAGAGATCAATGTAGCACAGCCCAAGCAGCTCAGCATACCTCATCTCAGCACTCGCAGCTCAGCCCAGGCCTTTGGAGATGCAGAAAGCAATCACCCCGGTGAAAGATGTTGGAACCCAGAGGCCTGGAGAGAAGGCCAGCAGAGATCACCCTGTACCCTCCCACGTAAAAAAGAACCTCAGTTGAAAGTTAGCTGCCTTTCCTCTGAAGAACTAATGAAATAAATTGCCATTTATTAAAAGCCAATCCGTCTTTTAATAAATGTGTTGCATTCCAGCAGCTAGCAAACTAGAACAGATTTGGGTACTGGAGAGCGGAGCGCTGCTGCGGTTTGCAAATACCAGATATACTGGAACTGTTTTTTGGATGGCTAAGGGGAAAATTTTGGAGGAACTGTGAAAAGAATGATGGAGAAGTCCTGGAGTGCTGGAAGAGACTGTTGGTGTAAATGGAACCACTGCCAATCTGGACAAAGCGGGACACAAAAGGGAGAAATTGGAGCTTGCACAGTGAGAACCATGGAAGTTTGGGTCTGCAGCCAAGAAACCTCAGCCAGGGCAGTGGACCCACCCATATACATGGAGAAGGTGAATTTATCTTAAAGGGTGAGGATGAGTCTCCCACCTCATTGCAGTCGAAGAGTCATGCAGCTTCAGGCCTGGAAGAAGGTACAGCACGCCCTTTGGGGGACTGGGGAGAGCTTGGCTGCCACCACATGGAGAGGTTGAACATGTGCCCCGGAAATGGCAGAAAGCCCAGGTTGGCCCCAATGCCTGGACAGAGTGGAGCCGAGAAAAAGGTGGTCTCCTCAATGTTCCCCGAGGTTGATTTGGAAAGAGGCGGGCCACCGCATAGGCCCTTGGAAGGGGTAGGACTGCCACTTTCTAAAGCCGAAGGATAAATGACTTTCAGACTTTGAAATCCAATGGCATTTGCCCTGCAGTTTTACATCTGTGTTCCTTCCAATTTCTCCTTATGGAAATGAAAACCTGTATCCTGTGAATAACCTCCTTTGCATATTGGTACCAGATAACTTGTTTTGAGATTCATAGGTCCACAGCCAGAAGACAATTTTTTGTACTTTAATATTGTTTAAGGTAATGTGTGTAGTTGCCAAGTTGACAAGGGGTGGACATGTGGTAGTTAGATTCAGGTGTCAACTTGGCTAGGTGAAGGTGCCTAGTTCTGTTGCTGTGGACATGAGCCAATGGTACATGAACCTCACCTGTTGGTCATTACATCTGCAGTCGGCCAGGAGGTGTGCCTGCTGCAATGAATGATGTTTGAGTTAACTGGCTGGTGCTTAAATGAGAGAGATCAATGTAGCACAGCCCAAGCAGCTCAGCATACCTCATCTCCACACTCACAGCTCAGCTCAGGCCTTTGGAGATATGGAAAGAAATCACCCTGGGGAAAGTTGTCGGAACCCAGAGGCCGGGAGAGAAGGCCACCAGAGATCACCCTGTGCCTTCCCACGTAAAAAAGAACCTCAGTTGAAAGCTGCCTTTCCTCTGAAGAATTAACGAAATAGATCCCCTTTTATTAAAAGCCAATCCATCTCTGGCGTGTTGCATTCCGGCAGCTAGCAAACTAGAACAGAGGCCATGATACAACACTGGGCCTTCACTGTACCAGCCATGTTTCCACATAGATTTATTATTCTATGAGAAACTCCAAGAGGCTATATGAAAAACACCAGAGTAAACCAAGTTAAACAGGCTTTTGTATTTATTTACTCACTAAACAAATATTTACTAAGTACCCATTATGTGGCAGGCCCTGTGCTAGTACTAGGGATATGCTGGTAAACAGATAGCCATGGCAGAGCTCACACAGAAGTCATGGCAAGCAACTGAGAAGATATATGGAAGAGCTTTGCTCAAGTTAAAGGCATCACACAAACATTGTTAGTATTTCTAATTCAATCTTTAAAAGGGACAAAGGAATATAAGAGAGCAGGGCCCTGTGTGAAATTCTCCCTGAGCACTTTCAAAAATGGAACAACAATTTGGCAAACTCGATTTGGCTCACATCTAGTACATGGAGCCAGCCAAAGGAAAGAGCACGTATGGTTTTTAGGAACGGGAATGGGAAAGGGTGTGCACACCCTACTGAAACCAACACACCTGCCCTCCAAGTGCAGTCAGCTGCTCCACTACAGACATGCAGATGGATTCATCAAGAGTTGGGATTTTCTAGGAAGACATGGACACTGAACAAATGACAAGGGAGTTGAGATTAAAAGAAAGATGACAACCATTAAGTAAAAGTAGAATTTCAAGCTGCAAAAAAAAAAGATGAGAAACAGGAAGAAGCTGACAGGGAGAAGAAACTGTTGTAATGGCTGTATTTGCCCCAAATGAGCTAGAAGGAAATAAGATGGCAGTCAGGAAATAAGATGTTTAAATCAGTGATTTCTAAGGCAGTGGTGCAGATGCAGGCTAGGCCTAGGGTGTAACCACAGTAGGAAGCAGGAGGTAGAATGGAAAAGAAGGTAGCCAGAAATTAAATGATGAAGGGACAATGGAACCAGCATTGTATGAGTGATCGAGCACGATGATAGGAACAGGGGCCAGTTCCCAAATCCTTCAATGAAGGAAGACAGACCAGGAGCCTACTCAATGATCACAAAAAGGAGGAGCAGAAAATGACAGGTGATAGAGAGAAAAGTTATACAGAACAATTTGGAAGAAATGGCCTGAAACCTGCTCAGGGAAGAAAGGAGGATGCCCTGATCCTCAATATAGAGTGCATAACGGAATTTGCTATTATGAAGCAGACAAAGAGTACTGGGGAAGGATATGGGGAAAGTAGAGGCCTAGACGTGGGCTGGGTCAGAAGATACAAGAGTGAGCATTCAGCAGATGACTGGGAAGGCTTTCACTTCAAGAAATGAGTGAAGCAAATAGGCACAGAGGCTTAGTAAATTACTGCTCATGGTATTCTGCAGGAGACTGGGCACAAAGCTCTAACAATTCAGTTGGTATTCCACTGGCACATGGCAACTCGTTTAGCAGTATATATGGCATCAGGAGGCAGCAATAAGCAAACACGTAGGAAAATAAATAGAAACCAATTGGTCAAACTGACCCGAGGGTTCTCTGAGGAGGGTAGGTGGAAATGAACCAGAGCACACTGGCAATGCCCCTAAACTGGGAAGGGGAGTGAGGGAAGAGAGCATGTAACTGCTGTAAAACTACAAAGGGGGAATGGTTTCTTAGTAGTCCTCTCATACTTATTTGACTACACTAGTCTTTTCTCTAGAGACCCGTTATTTTCAGGGAGTGTTATGAAACCCTAATGTAGGCAATAAGGAATGGACATAAAGCATTTTTAGCCAGAGAATAAAATGATTACATCTTGCCCAACAGAATATCTAAGGACCAATGAATAAGTTCTCTTTCCTGGGACAAGAGCCCTAACATCTATAATGCAACCAAGAACACTAACCAGTTAAGGATCTAACTGCGGATCTTTCTGAGCCATTTGCTTGGGGAAACTGTCACTCCTCTAGTACCTTGTAATCCACTCTGACTCTAACACTTGGAACAGCTTCATTAATCTCTCTAAAGATATGAAATGGGACTGGTAATGCCTAACTATCTCATGGTGTAAAGATTAAGAAGATAATATAACGACTACGAAGTCCTATATAAAATACACATTACTACTAGCAAGCCACTATTCCATCTTCAAACTCCCTATTTCTAATTCCCACGGCGGGTCCACAAATATTCATGCTCAATAAATGTTCAATACTACATTACAGGTCAAAAGTCAAAATCAACCTAATTGTCCTTCAAATGGGTAAGTGATAATAATGTAATAATATACAACTATTAAGACAACTTTATATACTGACATGCAAAGATATCCATAGGTGACATCAAGTTAAAAAACAAAACACAAATTCCTAAAAGTTCCTAACAACGTATACCGCTAAATGTTAAACCTTAAATTTCATTAAAATTTTTAGTTTAAAATGGTGCATATAAAAGTACTAGTTAGCACACTCTTCTGGTATGCAAGACTGAAAAAAAGAAAAGACATTTGGAAGGAAACATACCAAACTATTAATAGCAGCTATCACTTGCAGGCAGGACTTCAGGGTGGAATGACCTTTCGCTTTTTACAATTCTGTAATATCAAGTCTTAAATGAATACATTACTTTTGTAATTAAAGAAGAAAAGAAAAATGGATTATCATTCCACCAAGGCATTATTTTCCACATAGGGATAAGTAAGAAAAAAGAAGAAATTAAAAAGAAAAATCAAACTAACAGAAGTAAAATGTAGAAGACCCGGTCAACAAAAAATAAGGTTACATTCTGAGAAAACACTAGTTTAAAAAAAAATCTGCAAGGTCATAGACTGAAGGGATTTGGGAACACAAATCTAAGCAAAATGGAGAATGGAAGTTAGGAACAAAGCTGGAAGATTAAAAGCATTAAAAAAAAAAAGAACCTTGAAACATCACTGATACATCACATTAGAGAATGCATCAAGAGACCAGAAGTGTTCTTGAAGAATCCTCACAAAGAATTTAGCAAAGAGTAAAAATGCACTTAAGGACTCTTGATACCAAAACTGTAGTGAACTACAGTAAACTACTAAAAACTGTTCCCCTTTTCCCAAACCTGTCTTGTAAGATCAGTGAGGTTCCTTATATAAACCACAAACAAGTAGGCACCTGGGCCTCAGAAATAGCTGTGATCCCAGAAAAGCACGGGATTTTAGGGAGTGCAAATAAGTTCCTCCTCTCTGGTTTCTCTTACTTTTTCCTAGGCTAACATCCTTATCCACTGTGCTGGTTTGAAATGATCTATGCACCCTAGAAAAGCCATGTTATAATCCTAATCCCATTTTATAAAAGGTAGCCGTTTCTTCTAATCCCTATTCACGAATGTATGCTTGAAACTGTAATCAGATCATCTTCCTGGAGATGTGATTTAATCAAGAGCGGTGGTTAAGCTGTATTAGGTAGAGCCATGTCCCCACTCATTTGGATGGGTCTTGATTAGTTTCTGAAGTACTATAAAAGAGGAAACATTTTAGAAAATGAGTGATTCAGAGAGAGCAGAGCAGAAAAACATAGCCATGAGAAGCACAGTCCACTAGCCAGCAACCTTTGGAGATGAAGGAAAATGCCTCCCGGGGAGCTTCATGAAACAGGAAGCCAGGAGAAGAAACTAGCACAGCAGAAGCCGTTATGCTTGCCATGTGCATTCTCATTTAAGAAAGAAACCCTGAATTTCATCGGCCTTCTTGAACCAAGGTATCTTTCCCTGGATGCCTTAGATTGGACATTTTTATAGACTTGCTTTAATTGGGACATTTTTTTGGTGTTAGAACTGTAAACTACCAACTTATTAAATTCCCCTTTTTAAGGGGAAAATTCAACTTCCCCAAGTTGAATTCTTGATATTCTCACAAGCAGTGGGGACAACCAAAGCAATAGGCTGAGCCCACAATCTTGGCATTTGTTCATATGAAACTTAACCCCACAAAGAATAGGTCAAGCCTATTTAAAATTACGCCTACGAGTCACCCCAAGACAAGCTCTTCTGTTGCTCAAATGTGGCCTCTCTCTCTCCAGCCAACACAACAAGCAAACTCACTGCCCTCCCCCTGTCCACGTGGGACACAACTCCCAGGGGTGTGGACCTTCCCACAACGTGGGATAGAATTCCTAGAATAAGCTGGGACTCAGTACTAAGGGATTGAGAAAACCTTCTCCACCAAAAGGGGGAAGAGCGAAATGAGACAAAATAAAGTATCACTGGCTGAGAGATTCCTAACAGAGTCAAGAGGTTATCCTGGAGGTTATTCTTACGCATTAAATAGATATCACCTTGTTAGTCAAAATGTAATGGAGAGGCTAGAGGGAACTTGCCTGAAAACGTGGAGCTGTGTTCCAGTAGCCATGTTTCTTGAAGATGATTCTATAATGATATAGCTTTCACAACGTGACTGTGTGATTGTGAAAACCTTGTGTCTGATGCTCCTTTTACCTACCGTATCAACAGATGAGTAAAACATACAGAATAAAAATAAGTAATAGGTATCCAGAATTTATAAAAAGATTGTTCAACTCAACAACAAAAAGATAGCCAATCCAATTACAAAATTGGAAAAAGACTTGAACAGACACTTCTCAGAAGAGGAAATACAAATGGCCAAAAGGCACATGAAGAGATGCTCAACGTCCCTGGCCATTAGAGAAATGCAAATCAAAACCACAATGAGATATCATCTCACACCCACCAGAATGGCCATTATCAACAAAACAGAAAATGACAAGTGCTGG
>PVIY010045639.1:7113-19074 GCA_004026745.1 Myrmecophaga tridactyla | reverse complement strand
CCCACCCAAACAGGTGGAGACATGTCGTCACCTAATCCAATTTAACAACCACTCTTGACTAAATCACATCACCCAGGGAGATGATCTCATTACAGTTTCAAACATACAGTATTGACTAGAGATTATTCTACCTTTATGAAATGGGACTTACATTAAAACATGGCTTTTCTTAGGGGGCACACTTCCCCCCAAACCAGCACAACAAACAACACAGAAATCAGAAACTATTAAGAGAAAGTTTGATACATATGCTAAATTAAAATTAAGAATGGGGCAGGCCAGGGTGGCTCAGCAGGCAGAGTTCTCACCTGCCATGCCAGAGAACCGGGTTCAATTCCCGGTGACTGCCCATGCAAAAACAAAATAAAACAAAACAAAAAAACCTAAAAAAAAAAAAATTAAGAATACCTGCTCATCAAAACTCACCATAAAAGGAATGAAAAGACAGCCCACAAACAGGATAAGGCACTTGTGGCAACACACAAGTTGCCTTATATATAAATATATAAAGATATTTATATATTTTATATATATATAAAGATATTTATACATATATAAATATATATTATTTTATATATAAATATATGAAGAATTTCTATAAATCTATAAGAAAAAGATTGACACAAGCAACTGGCTTTTCACCGAAGAGGGAATATAGGCATATTCTTATCAAAATATGTCAACCTCATTAGTAATCAAGGAAAAGCAAAATTTAAACCACAGTGGAATAACACACAGCACCCCCATCAGATTCACCAAAGTTAAAAGTGTGACAAAATCAAGTGCTAACTGTATCAAAAAAGCAGAACACTTATGTACTGCTCGTGGGAGTGTAAGTTGGTACAACCTCTTGGAAAACAATTTGGTGTTATCTAGTAAGATTACCTGCCTTGTGATTCAGCAGTTCCAAATCTAGGATTATATGCTAGGACTCCTGTTCACGTGCACCAGGGGATACACGTAAGAATAATCATAGAAATCCTGTTTGTAATAGCAAAAAAAAAAAAAAGGAAGAAAGAAAGAAAAAGAAACAAACCAAATATCTATCCAAATTAAAATGAATAAATGCATCACCGTATATTCATACACTGAAACACCACATAGTGCTGAAAGGGAATTACAGTGACATCCAACAACATGGATGAATCCAAAGTCCATACATTTGAATGAAAAAGCAAATTGCAGAATAAAACATGCAATATGATTCCATTTCTATAAAGGCTAAAAGCATGCAAAACTAAAAAGATATTGCTTTGGAATGTTAACAAGAATGAAAACTGTATTTTAAAACGGAAGAGAATATTAAACACAAAATACAGAAGGATGGTTACATCTGAGTGGGGCAAAGGATGGGCTCCAAAGACATGTTTTGGGGACTTCCACGACCATGCTGAGGCCAGGTGTTCACTGTACTGTAGTTCTTTCCATGTTTGTCTTAGTTTGCCAAGCTGCTGTGACAAATACTACAGAATGAGTTGACTTAAACAACAGGAATTTGTTGGCTCACAGTTTTGAAGCAGGAAGAAGTCCAAAATCACGGTACGATAACGGCAAGTCTTGCTTTCTTCCTGAAGACTGAAGTGCTCTGGTATTGGCTGTAGCAATCCTTGGGGTCCATTGGCTAGTGTTTCTGCCTGTGACATGGTGAGGTCCTCTCCTTTCTGGCTTCTAGGACTTCTGGACTCTCTTTTTAAGGCCTCCAGTAACTCAGATTAAGAACCACCCGCATTCAGTGGGGCAGCACCTTAACTAAAAATAACATCTTCAAGAGGTTCTATTTACAACGGGTTCACACCCTCAGGAATGCAGATTAAGATTAAGAACATGTCTAAATTGGGGTACATAATTCAATCTAACAATAACTTTGCCTATATTTCACGACTGGTCTTTAGTAGGTACTCAATATTTAATCAAGAAAATTAAATTGAGATGATGACTAAAGGAAAACATGGCATAGTGGCTGGCATATCCTGGGTGCCCATTCTTATTCGTGGTTTACTATAACTATTTTAAAACAAATTTGAGCAAACCTGGTTTTCTCATGACTCCAATAATTGCTGGTGGATTGAAGAAGTTAACAAATCACATTCCAGGGCTGTTTAGTCATAGAGCTAACGACTTCCCATCCTTGTTCTCAATCTTACAATAGCTCACCCTGGTCATTTATGCTAATTTACAAACAACCAATAGAATTTGATATAAAACAAACAATAGAATTTCCAAGTTAATTTAAATGGGGAAGGGGGGACAGGCAGAGGCACTGAAGATCTGGAAAAGTTAGTGAGTGAACAAGGGAGAGGAGAAAAGGAGAGTACGTCAGCCAGACCTTAGCAGTGTGAGGAAAGTAAATGATAAATGGGATGGTTCATTCATCCAATCACTTAACTTCTGGTTTAACCTCTTCTATCCAGAGATGGTGCTGCTGAAAATAATAATGGATTATTTCCCCAAAATTAATGTTATGGTTAAAGTTGAACAGTTCTCCAGTTTTAAAATCTTCGAAAACCAATCTTGGAACACCAACTGGTAGTGACTGCTTCTTCAATCACTTAGAAGGTCCAATAAATCAAAGATCTAGAGGCACAGGCAGGAAATATCCAGTATAGATTACATCTCAAGAAAGGAAGTCCATACTATCCCAGTTGACTGACGACTTTGATAGCCATCTATGACTTTATTAACAAGTTACAATGAAGATTTTTCCACTAATTCTAGATTTTACCTTTTTATAATGTTTCTTAAGGAGGGGGTGGTGATTAGGGCTGTGGACAAAGAGGGTGCACCGATGAAATTTGCCAGGAATTTCACAGATATCAGTGGTGTTGCATGCTTAAAACAGCAGCACGGTCATTGTAGTCTGCTTGACTAAACCATGGTATCTAGTTAAAAAAAAAAAGAAAGGAGCCCATACTATCAAATCAGACATAAATATGACTCTTTTCATGTGGACCCTTTCAACGTGGGGACCTATTCCTCTCTAAGGTTCCTGTTGGAAAAACATATATTCATCCTATAAATTTTGTTTGAGAATTCTGTCCTCTCTGGAGGAAGGTATTTGGAGATTCCAGTCAGCAGCAGAAACTTGGAGGAGCCAGATGGCTGGTAAAACTAGAGGCTATTCTCAATCCAGGGCCAACAGGAAAACTGGAAGCCAGAGCCCAAATTTAGTTTGAAACCCAGTGCCCAACTATGTAAAATTAGAAACTCCCTTGGACCATATGGCTCTTTTAAATAAGTACCTATCTGTCTAATCCTAGAATGGAAAGGAAAATTAAAGTCTGGCTCCCTTGCCTCAGACACAACACCTCTACCATCAGAAGTGTCTAGCAGTCATGAGAGATGCTTAATAAAGACCAGCTGATTAATCAACATTAATCGCTGCCAATCCTAAACTTCTTAAAGTTCTTTAGAACCGTTCTGAGTCCAACGTCCCTTTTACTCTTCTCTCCCCTCCACCAAATCCTTTTTTCTTTATCTTACCTGAAGCTAAACAATATATATATACACACACACAGTATCCTTATCTAAAATCTTGCAATGTTTATGTGTACTATGTGTATTTATGTGTATTACTGACCTGCCAACCCACTCATAATGGTCTTTCCTTCTCACTCTCATATACCTCCCTTCCTTATGTGGTCTCCCTCTTCCCTTCTCTGCTAATTATACAATTTATCTGCAACCCCTAAAAACAATCTTTCATCCACCTGTGTGAAGTCACTATCTTTAAATATTATGAAATATGCTATGATCCAACCAAATCAATGCATATTCCAGGTCCTTTTCAACCAAATCCCCATTTCCAACCATCACATGGCCTTAAAATATCTCCAGCCATATCTAAGCTGCCCCAAGTGCTAACATTACCTCAACCTTTTATCTTGACTGCAGATGGGCTAATGTGGTCAATTTCTTCAGCTGAATCTTCAGCCTTTCGAAGCAGAAATGAAGAAAGGGGATCTGAAGTGGGAGGGATGGCAGTGAAGGCCCTAAGAAAAGAGAGATAGACAGTGCCAAGATGGGGGCTTAGCGAGGTATGGGATTAGGTCGTCCTCCAGAATAGCTACTAAATAGCCAGGAACAGTACAGAGCAACTGCTGGGGCCACATCAGTGACCAGACACACAGCGTACCCCAGTCTGGATCAGCTGGACCAGCTGCGAGCCAACCAAGAACCGTGAGTTCCCCAAGCTGCGGCAGCTGGTTCCCCTCCCCCACAGGCTGCTTCCCAGAGGGGAAAGGAAAGAGACTTTACCAGCAGCAGGGGCTGAGCACAACCAAGCTCCAATTGCAGAATTATTTCACAAATTCTGACTACTAAGAATAGGCCCCCAGCTCAGCTGAACCTCGAGTCAAAGTGGAGGTTGCTGATTTTTGTTCCAGCGCAAAAGGGGCAGGGCTGACAGAAAAAGGGAAAAAAGAAATGAAGGCTTTTTGGATTGGATAGCACGTAATGCTTGAAAGGGTCCGGGCCCTGAAGGAAAGGAGGGGGCACATAGAATCTGAAGGTACACAAAGCAACATACCAATTTACACTCTTGATTGACAAACCCAAGGAACGGGGGTCTGGCTCTGAGAACGATTTTTCTCTTTCTTTTTTGTGGTTGTGTTTCTAGGGCTTGACTACCTTTGGATACAGCGGCAGGGCTTCTCAGGCTCCAACTGCCCCAGGCATAGGCAAAAACAATTTTGTTCCAGAGCTTGTCTGGAGCCTGTGCCTTCCCAAGGACAGGGGTGGGGCCCAGCACAGGTGGATTCCCTCCCTCAAGGAATTCAGACCCCAGGGTTTGGAAAATTGAAGTGATTAAAACTAGCCTACAACCTCTCCTCTGCCTCTACCATGCCCCCAGCAGGGAGAGTCTGCTGACATTAAAGATACTGCATCACCTTATGCTGGTGGGACCCACAGGCAGAAAAACGCCACATACTGGGCAGGACAGGAAAAACACAGAGTCCAGAGACTTCATAGGAAAGCCTTTCAACCTGCTGGGTCTCACCCTCAGGGAAAACTGACACAGGTAACTCTTTCCTCCTGATAGGAGGCCAGATTAGTCTGGAAAAATCTGGCTGGGGTCTATAATACCTAAGTGAACCCTCCTAAGGTGGGGGGGGGGAAGGCACCATACAGGCAGGACAAGAAACAAGAAAACAAGAACTGAAAAATTCTGCTCTGTCAAACAAAACCGAAGCTAGTGGTCCAGGATAAGCTGAACTGAATGTCAAAGAACAGATAGACAGTAAAGTCATCCAGCAAGAAAATCCTAGGTAAAAGGAGTGAAAACAATCTCCAGAATAAACTAATTAAGGTAATTAAATACCTAGACTCCAGCAAAAAATAACAAATCACACTAGGAAAATTGAAGATATGGCCCAGTCAAAGGAGCAAAACAACAATTCAAATGAGATACAGGAGTTGAAACAATTAATTCAGACTGTTCGAACAGACATGGAAAACCTCATCAAAAACCAAATCAGAGTGGCTGCCATGGCTCAGCAGGCAGAGCTCCGACCTGCCGTGCTGGAGATCTGGAGTTCGATCCCTGGTACCTCCTGCCCATATGCAAATTTGAAAAAAAAAACAAAAACAAATCAATGAATTGAGGGAGGATATAAAGAAGGCAAGGAACGAACAAAAAGAAGAAATTGAAAGTCTGAAAAAACAAATCACAGAACTTATGGGAATGAAAGGCACAACAGAAGAGATGGAAAAAAAAAACAATGGAAACCTACAATGTCAGATTTCAAGAGGCAGAAGATAGGATTAGTGACTAGAGGATGGAACATCCAAAATCCTACAAGCAAAAGAAAATATAGGAAAAAGAATGGAAAAATATGAGCAGGGACTCAGGGAATTGAATGACAACATGAAGCGCATGAATGTACATGTTGTGGGTGTCCCAGAAGGAGAAGAGAAGGGAAAAGGAGGAGAAAGACTTATGGACGATTTTATCACTGAAAATTTCTCAACTCTTATGAAAGACTTAAAATTACGGATCCAAGAAGTGCAATGTGCCCCAAACAGAATAGATCCAAATAGGCGTACTCCAAGACACTTACTAATCAGAATGTCAGATGTCAAAGAGAAAGAGAGAATCTTGAAAGCGACAACAGAAAAGCAATCCATCACATACAAGGGGAACCCAATAAGACCATGTGTAGATTTTTCAGCAGAAACCATGGAGACGAGAAGATAGTGGGGTGATATATTTAAATTACTAAAAGAGAAAAACTGCCAACCAAGAATTCCATATCCAGCAAAATTGTCCTTCAAAAATGAGGGAGAAATTAAACATTTTCAGACAAAAAATCACTGAGAGAATTTGTGACCAAGAGACCGGCTCTGTAAGAAATACTAAAGGGAGCACTAGAGGCAGATACAAAAAGAGAGGAGAGAGAAGTGTGGAGAAGAGTGCAGAAATGAAGACTATGAGTAAAGGTAAAAAGAAGAAAAATTAGATATGACATATAAAATCCAAAAGGCAAAATGTTAGAAAAAAGTACTACCTGTACAGTGATAACACTAAATGTTAATGGATTAAACTCCTCAATGAAAAGACATACACTGGTAGAATGGATTAAAAAACAGGACCCATCTATATGCTGTCTAGAGGAAACACATTTTAGAACCAAGGATAAATGTAGATTGAAAGTGAACGGTTAGGAAAAGATATTTCATGCAAATAACAATCAGAAAAGACCAGGAGTAGCTATACTAATATCCAACAAATTAGACTTCAAATGTAAAACAGTGAAAAGAGACAAAGAAGTACACTATGTATTAATAAAAGGAACAATTCAACAAGAACATAACAATCATAAAT
The DNA here is from genome assembly GCA_004026745.1 of Myrmecophaga tridactyla. NCBI lineage: Eukaryota > Metazoa > Chordata > Mammalia > Pilosa > Myrmecophagidae > Myrmecophaga > Myrmecophaga tridactyla. Next base: position 12,254 of record PVIY010045639.1, on the reverse strand, counting down.
ATTTATGCACCGAGCCAGAATGTTCCAAAATACATGAGGCAAACACTGAAAAGAGAAATAGATACATCTACCATAATAGTTGAGACTTCAATTCCCCACTCTGATCAATGGACAGAACATCTGGACAGAGGATCAATAAAGAAACAGAGAATCTGAATAATACAATAAATGAGCTAGACTTAACAGACATTTATAGAACATTATACCTCACAACAGCAGGATACACCTTTATCTCAAGTGCTCATGGATCATTCTCAAGGATAGACCATATGCTGGGTCACAAAGAAAGTCTCAATAAATTTAAAAAGATTGAAATCATATAAAACACTTTCTCAGATCATAAAGGAATGAAGTTGGAAATCAATAATAGGCAGAGTGCCAGAAAATTCACAAATATGTGGAGGCTCAAGAGCACACTCTTAAACAACCAGTGGGTCAAGGAAGAAATTACAAGAGGAATCAGTAAATATCTCGAGCAAATGAAAATGAAAACACAACATATCAAACTTTATGGGATGCAGCAAAGACAGTGCTAAGAGGGAAATTTATTGTCCTAAATGCCAACATCAAAAAAGAAGAAAGGGCAAAAATCGAGGAATTAACTCTCCACTTGGAAACTAGAGAAAGAACAGCAAACTAACCCCAAAGCAAGCAAAAGGAAAGAAATAATGAAGATTAGAGCAGAAATAAATGAAATTGAGAACATGAAAACAATTGAGAAAATCAGTGAAACCAGAAATTGGTTCTATGAGAAAATCAATAAAATTGATGGACTCTTATAGAGGTTGACAAAAAGAAGAACAGAGAGGATGCAAATAAATAAAATCAGAAATGGAAGAGGAGACATAACCACTGACCCCACAGAAATAAAGGAAGTAATGAGAGGATACTATGAACAACTTTATGATAATAAATTTGACAATATAGATGAAATGGGCAACATTCTAGAAAGGCAAGAACAACCAACACTGACTCGAGAAGAAAAAGATGACCGTAACAAACCAATCACAAGTAAAGAAATTGAATCAGTCATTAAGAATCTCCTTGTTCTAGTTTGATAGCTGCCAGAATGCAACACACCAGAGACGGATTGACTTTTAATAAAGGGGGATTTATTTCATTAGTTCTTCAGAGGAAAGGCAGCCAACTTTCAACTGAGGTTCTTTCTTATGTGGAAAGGCACAGGGTGATCTCTGCTGGCCTTCTCTCCAGGCCTCTGGGTTCCAACAACCTTCCCCAGGGTGATTTCTTTCTGGATCTCCAAAGGCCTGGGCTGAGCTGTTAGTGCTGAGAGGAGGTATGCTGAGCTGCTTGGGCTGTGCTACATTGAACTCTCTCATTTAAGCACCAGCCAGTTAAATCAAACATCATTCATTACAGCAGGCAAACCTCTTAGCTGACTGCAGATGTAATGAGCAACAGACGAGGTTCAGTACAATTGGCTCATGTCCACAGCAACAGAACTAGGTGCCTTCACCTACCCAAGTTGACAACTGAATGTAACTACCACACTCCCCAAAAAGAAAAGTCCAGGACCAGATGGCTTCACATGTGAATTCTACCAAACATTCAAGAAAGAACTACTACCAATTCTGCTCAAACTCTTCAACAAAATTGAAGATGAGGGAAAGCTACCTAACTCATTCTATGAAGCCAACATCACCCTCATGCCAAAGCCAGACAAAGATATTACAAAAAAAGAAAACTACAGACCAATCTCTCTTATGAATATAGATGTAAAAATCCTCAACAAAATTCTAGCAAATCGAATCCAGCAGCACATTAAAAGAATTGTACACCATGACCAAGTAGGAGTCATTCCAGATATGCACGGATGGCTCAGTATAAAAAAATCAATTAATGTAATACACCATATCAATAAATCAAAGCACAAAAACCACATGATCATCTTGATTGATGTAGAAAAGGCATCTGACAAAATTCAACATCCTTTCCTGTTGAAAACACTTCAAAGGATAGGAATAGAAGGGAACTTAAAATGATAAAGGGAATATATGAAAAACCCACAGCTAACATCATCCTCAATGGGGAAAAACTGAAAACCTTCCCCCTAATATCAGGAACAAGACAAGGATGTCCACTATCACCACTGTTATTCAACATTGTGTTAGAAGTTCTAGCCAGAGCAATTAGACAAGAAAAAGAAATACAAGGCATCAAAATTGGAAAGGAAGAAGTAAAACTCTCACTGTTTGCAGATGATATAATACTATATGTCAAAAATCCCGAAAAATCCACAGCAAAACCACGAGAGCTAATAAATGAGTACAACAAAGTGGCAGGTTACAAGATCAACACTCAAAAATCTGTAGTGTTTCTATACATTAGTAATGAACAATATGAGGGGGAAATCAAGAAACGAATTCCATTTACAATTGCAACCAAAAGAATAAAATATTTAGGAATAAATTTAACTAAAGAGACAAATGACCTATACAAAGAAAACTATAAGAAATTGTTAAAAGAAATTGCAAAGACCTAAATAAATGGAAGGGCATACCGTATTCATGGATTGGAAGAATAAAAATAGTTAAGATGTCAATTCTACCTAAATTGATTTACAGATTCAATGCAATACCAATTAAAATCCCAAAAACTGACTTTTCAGAAATAGAAAAACCAATAACCAAATTTATCAGGAAGGGCAGGGTGTCCTGAATAGCTAAAAGTATCCTGAGAAAGAAAAATGAAGTTGGAGGTCTCATGCTACCTGACTTAAATGCATATTATGAAGCTACAGTGGTCAAAACAGCATGGTACTGGCATAAAGATAGATGTACTGACCAATGGAATACAATAGAATATTCAGATGTAGACTCTCTCATCTATGGATAATTGATCTTTGATAAGGCAGTCAAGTCAACGCACCTGGGACAAAACAGTCTCTTCAATAAATGGTGCCTAGAGAACTGGATATCTATATGCAAAAGAATGAAAGAGGGACCATATCTCACACCCTATACAAAAATTAACTCAAAATGTATCAAAGTCCTAAACATTAGATCTAAGACCATAAAACTGTTAGAAGAAAATGTAGGGAAATATCTTATAAATCTTATAATAGGTGGCGGTTTCCTAGACCTTACACCCAAAGCACAAGCACTGACGGAAGAAAGAAAGAAATGGGAACTCCTCAAAATTAAACACTTCTGTACATCAAAGAACTTCATCAAGAAAGTAAAAAGACAGCCTACACAATGGGAGACAATATTTGAAAACAACATATCAGATAAGGGTCTAGTATCCAGAATATATAAAGAGATTGTTCAATTCAACAACAAAAAAACAGACAACCAAATAAAAAAAATGGGCAAAAGATTTGAATAGACACTTCTCAGAAGAGGAAATACAAATGGCCAAAAGGAACATGAAGAGATGCTCAACTTCCCTGGCTATTAGGGAAATGCAAATCAAAACCACAATGAGATATGCTCTCACACCCATCAGAATGGCCATTATCAACTAAACAGAAAACGGTAAGTGCTGGAGAGGATGTGGAGAAAGAGGCACACTTATCTACTCTTGGTGGGAATATCAAATGGTACTACCGCTATGGAAATGCAGTTTGGCGGGTCATCAGGAAGCTAAGTATAGAACTGCCAATGACCCAGCAAAACCATTGCTAGGTATCTACTCAGAGGACATGAGGGCAAGGACACACACATTTGCACACCAATGTTTATAGCAGCATTATTTACAATTGCAAAGAGATGGAAATAGCCAAAGTGTCCATCAACAGACCAGTGACTAAACAAACTGTGGTATATACATACGATGGAATATTATGCAGCTGTAAGACAGAATAAAGTTATGAAGTATGTAACAACATGGATGGACCTTAAGGACATTATGCTGAGTGAGATTAGCCAGAAACAAAAGGATAAATACTATATGGTCTCACTGATATGACCTGACATTAGTGAATAAACTGGAGAATTTCATTGGTAACAGAGACCATCAGGAGATAGAAATAGGGTAAGATATTGGGTAATTGGAACTGAAGGGATACAGATTGTGCAACAGAACTAATTGTAAAAACTCAGAAATGGATAGGACAATACTATCTAACTGTAATACAATTATGTTAGAACACTGAATGAAGCTGCATGTGAGAATAATAGAGAGAGGAGGCCTGGGGGCACAAATGAAATCAGAAAGAAAAGACAATAAACATTGAGATGGTATAATCTAGGAATGCCTAGAGTGTATAATAGTGACTAAATGTACAAATTTTAAAAATGTTTGTGCATGAGGAAGAACAAAGGAATGTCATTACTGCAGGGTGCTGAAAATAGATGGTAATTAATATTTTAAAATTTCACCTTATGTGTGAGACTAAAGCAAAAAATGTTTATTTGGTACAAAATTTATATTTTGACTAGTACATTTCCTAATATAACTTATGTAGATAGCTTATCTGAACACCATAAGTACTTGCTATCTTGGGTAGGACATGAGATTTTGTTGGTTTGTCCAAAGTGATGCCCCGATGACTCCCAGAGTGATTTGATCAGTGAGTGGAAAAGTATTTGCAAAGTCCCCTTCGGGGAATGGTGAGAACAGGGGAAAATTCAACTTCCCCAAGTTGAATCCTTGATATTCTCAGAAGCAGTATGGACAACCAAAGCTATAGGCTGAGCCCCCAGTCTTGGGGGTTGTTCATATGAAACTTAACCCCACAAAGGATAGGTCAAGCCTACTTAAAATTTAAGCCTAAGAGTCACCCCCAAGAGAGCCTCTTCTGTTGCTCAGATGTGGCCTCTTTCTCCAGCCAACTCAACAAGCAAACCCACCACCTTCCCCCGTCTACGTGGGACATGACTCTCAGGGGTGTGGACCTTCCTGACAACGTGGGACAGAAATCCTAGAATGAGTTGAGAGTCAGAATCAAGGGATTGAGAAAAACTCTAGAATGAGCTGAGACTCAGCATCAAGGGATTGAGAAAACCTTCTCGACCAAAAGGGGGAAGAGTGAAATGAGACAAAGTGTCAATGGCTGAGAGATTCCAAACAGAGTCAAGAGGTTATCCTGGAGGTTATTCTTACGCATTAAGTAGATATCACCTTGTTATCCAAGATGTAATGGAGAGGCTGGAGGGAACTGCCTGAAAATGTAGAGC